>JAHWFP010008036.1:24366-43491 GCA_023313725.1 Lithobius niger | reverse complement strand
TTTTTTTTTCGGGGGGGGGGTCACCGCTCCTACTTTTTTGTCCACATAAGGAAACAGATGACAAAATAGCGGTATTTTTTTTGGGTGGGGGTAGGGTTGCTCGCTACTATTTTTTTCCAAATAAATGTTCCGAGCAGGAATGACGCCTCACATTCAGTGCAGATTCGGACCTTACACCGTAGCGTGCATAATAACCTCACTGTTAGGTGTAGATGGATCCTTCAAACTCCAGATGAATAATAACTGCCACTGGGAAATTCTGATTTCTTTTGGATTTTGCACATGACGAAGTAGCTATTAGTTGATATCAAATGAAACAATGAATGCACCATAGTTGCATTTACACTGTAATGGCCGCCATCTTGAAATCAGGGCCATTTTGAAATAATTATGCTTATTATCGTTAGATTTCCTTCAAATTTAGAACAGAGACGAAATAGTTGATACCAAGTGAAACAGTGAATATGCCATAGTCAGTAGTAATATCTAATGGCCATCGTCTTGAAATTGGGGATCCATTTTGAAATTATGTGTATTGTCCCATTTCGTTCAAATTTAGGTCGGAGACGAAACAGTTGATTCCGCGTCAAACAGTGAACGTGTCATCGTAACTAGTAATCTGTAATCCACGCCATCTTGTAATAAGTCAGCCATTTTGAAATTATGCTTATTATAGCCTGATTTCCTTCAATAAAAAAAAATAAAACATGTGAAAGAAAAATAAAAAAAGGAAGTTGTACTCAAACTCTAAAGTGGGTGTATAGTGCATTCTTCTCCGTGCAGGCAGTAGCCTACCGTCAGCTGCACTGTTTTATAGTTTAGGTACAATTCTAAAAGTAACAGGTATTAATAAACAAAAAACGGAACGTTAAATGTTAAGAGTAAGGGTCTAAAAGTCAAAACCTACAAGGAACACGGACAAACTTTGACAGTCAGGGTCTAGGTGTAAAAGTTTGTCAGTAAGAGGCTGGTAAGCATTAGACCCTTACTACCCGGTGGCTAGCTTTCGTCCTTAAGAATAGGAAAGCAGTAAATACATTTTGACGAAAAACTGTAAATCCTCCTATTATGTTATGATCCAGTGGTAGTATGGTGTACGTTTCCTGCTTTGCTTTATGTTGAAAAGTTTATTTTTCGGTTTGGTAACATGACAGAACATACAAAGTAATGAGGATTATTGGTTGCCATCAGTTACCTTAAAATCTGTGAAATTAAAATAAGGTAGCTTTAAAGAAAGTTCTTGGATTTACAAAATTGGCTTGATAAATCATTAAGCAAGTCCAGTGTTAGTATGATGCATTTCCTGCTTTGCTTTAGGTTGAAAGTTTTTTTTCAACTTAGTAACATGACAGCATATTCGCAGCAGAGAACATTATTGGTTATCCTCTACCATAATGTACGAAAGATAATCAAAAATTCTAAAGCATTAAAGGACAAAATGCGAAACTTCACAAGAAAATTATGTTCATAAAGTTCCTTAACGATATTCTAAGAACAAAGAAAACCTGCTACAACCGTTCATACACACGTTCTGTCCGAATAGACTAGAACTAAGCTAACCACCGGGTAGTAAGGGTCTAATGCTTACCAGCCTCTTACTGACAAAATTTTACACCTAGACCCTGACTGTCAAAGCTTGTCCGTGTTCCTTGTAGGTTTTGACTTTTAGACCCTTACTCTTAACATTTAACGTTCCGTTTTTTGTTTATTAATTGTATGTAACTCTATGCTGGAGCCAGTAACTGGGATAGCTGCAAGGTGCACTGGATGGAAAAAAGAAGGATGTCTTACTGAAGACAATGCTGTTAAGAGTGGCTTTCTTAGGCTACAGTGCGCGATTTTTGTCGATTTGTCGGCAGTTGCTGACATTTTTAAGCAAGTGGAATCTTTATTTTCCGGTTACAACCTCGCAGCATAAGGGATTGGAGAAAACAATGTTTTTTTTAAGCCTATGAAATCCGCTCTAATATTTCTGCCTTGACTAGAAGTCCCGTTGTTTAACCCTCCATTTCAATCTAGTGCCCGTTGCAGCTACCTCTCTTGTAGCCAATATGACGTCACATGACGCGGCTCTATAGGAGGTGTCGGCCAATAACCTTAGAGCTTTTTGAAGGCCCAAGCGTTAAATGTTAACTGAATTACGCCAATGATTAAACCGCACCAAAGTACCAAAGTTACCACCATCATTTCAGTTGCTTTTTGCCGCATGAGGGAGGAAACCGGAGTACCCGGACACAACCGGAGAAAACCCCCGTACATATACACTTCCCTTCACCACGATCGAACCCGGGTCTGTAACAAGCCAGAGATGTACAGCCGGGACTCAAGACGCCTGTCGAATCTGACGCCCCAATGCTCGCAGCTAACCGTGCTAAAAATTAGGGATAGACCGATATTAATATCGGTATCGGTATTTACATATATTATCGGCTGGCTACTCCGCCTAACTTGTGAGAAACCTTTCCTGCATAGCATCGCTCGTATCCCATGACGTCATCTGCACAGAAGCCTAGTAAATTCAACGCACATGCATTGCCAGATACAGAGTGGCTTCTTGGGATTAGGCCTATCTGCAGTGTGTATTGGGTTTTTTTATTTACAGTCGAAGGTACACCTGCGGATCTGACACCACTGATAAAAAAAAATTAGAAATTTACTTTTCTTGCACACCAGTTTAATAATGATGAAATATGAGTTTGACTTTCTGACCTTTCTGGTTTTTTTTTTAAATCGGTATCGGTGTATCTGTATCGGACCGGCTTGTGGGGAGGGGGGAATCTGTATCGGATCGGTCGGTATTTTTCTGTATCGGCCGATACCTACTAAAAATAGAAGGATTCATGAAAAACTGGACAGGTAGTACGTGTGACTGCCATGTTGGGAGTTACATGGAATGTAAAAGTTTGGCCACCTGCTGAAATTTGTTAGTCAGGTAGTGTTATTTAATACTAGAAGGGGGGCCAACTTGGCAAGCTGCCATACAGGCCACCATCTTGGAAAATGGTGGCCAGGAAACAGTTTTTTTAATTTATCTCAAGAACAGTAACTCCAATAAAAAAACTTAGAATTGCAAAATTGTTCAGAACAACATTCTGCACAAAACATATTCCTACCACCTTTTTCGTGGAGGCAACGGTCAAGGAGAAAAATCAGAATAAACTATTATATACCTTTTGCGGGCAGTGTGATAAGCATACGTAGTACTACATTCGACTCTATAACGTTTGACCCAACACAGATAAACGAATGAGGATTAAAGCGTTCGAAAGGTGCGATTAATACCTTTCTAATGCTCTATACCACATTCATGTATCTTTATTATATCAAACTTTTCAGATTAAAAAGTAATATAGTATATGTTTGCTACAGCCGAGTAAGTGTGCCATTCACGTACTATTACGTTCGATGCTGTAAATATTTTTTCAAAATATAGATACTTGAATGCAATTTGAATCGATGAAAAGGCAACTTGAAAGGTATTAACCAACCATTTTGAACCCCCCCAGCCAGTTCTCGACGCGCCATTAAGCTTCAACTCCCCCCCCCCCCCTCCCAACCTAATGCTTCAAACCCCACACATGAAACTGTTATATTGGACGATTGGTCACAGAACCAAGAAGAAGACTATACTTTTGGGATAAATGTTAAATTTAATATTTTTTTCTCAAATGCCGGTGTTGAACGTGGCTCTTATTTAATTAATCATTAATTAATTATTTAATTAAACAAATACGCCATGGACTAAGGACTGTGCATAATTCCAACACATTGTATATAATCCACAACATACGTTGCGGTATTTCCAATTCCAACACACCTGTCATTGAGGAAACATACAAAAACTTCATAGAAGACTGGGAGCATTTTCACACAGCTGGCATTGATGTGCATGTAGAGCTGACAATAGTATAAGCAATGGTCGATAATATCAGTGGCCAAGGAGTCTAAATGGCATAAATGCTGCAGGCGGGAGCGCCGTCAGGACAGACTACAACGTAAACTAAAGCAATCACAGGTGGCGGCGACTGTGGTTGTCTATTCAAGTAAAGATAGTGTTGCTTCCATTAAGTCAACGACTCCAAGGAGAAGCCCCATGCTAAAGGCATCTGAGAACTGTCTGTTCTGCATAAAAACAGGAGGAATTAAAATATTCTGCAATCCTTCCTGAAACTGGAGCTATTCCAGTGTTTTGACTCGGCTTTCTACTTGAGATCTAGTAGCAAATGAATTGAAATACCACACTAACTCTTTCATCTTATCTCATTCTATTCGTCTCATTGGACGAAGCCCTACAGTCATCTTCAGGATCATAGCTTTTCACATTAAGTGAATCGAACTTCGTAGCACAGTATACGCACAATTTCAAAATAAATAATGATATCAGCACCAATATCTTCTGCAAATTTTCGACTGTCAATACCCTTGGAGATGTTGGGGCTCAGACGACAGACGACAGTGGATTGGTTTTTTTTTTCTGTTTTTGCCTGATGAAGACTGTCGTCTGAGCCCCATAATGCCCAGAGTATTGACAGTCGAAAATTTGCAGAAGATATTTGCTGATATCTTTATTTATTCTGAAATTGTGCGTATACTGTGCTATGAAGACAATTCCCATATTTCAAAGTAAGCGCTACGACATTTTTAGAGAAGTGGTAGAAATAGATGAAACCGTTTATATGGTATTTCAATTCATTTGCTACCAGATCTCCAGTAGAAAGCCGAGTCAAAACACTGGAATAGCATGGAGGAGCACTTTTTTCCTAAGTTCTTTATTAAGCTCCAGTTTCTGGAAGGATTGCAGAATATTTTTAATTCCTCCTTTTTTCATGCAGAACAGACAGTTGTCCGATGGCTTTAGTATGGGACTTATCCTTGGAGTCTCTGACTTAATGGAAGCAACACTATCTTTACTCGAATAGACAACCACAGTAGCTGCCCCTGTGATTGCTTTAGTTTACGTTATAGTATGTCCTGACGGAGCTCCCGCCTGCAGTATTTATGCCATTTAGATTCCTAAACCACTACATTATCGACCATTGCTTATAGTATTGTCAGCTCTACATGCACATCATCGCCAGCTGTGCGAAAATGCTCCCAGTCTTCTATGAAGTTTTTTTATGTTTCCTCAATAACAGGTATGTTGGAATTGGAAGTGCCGCAACGCGTGTTGTGGATTATGCACAATGCGTTGGAATTATGCACAGTCCTTAGTTCATGGTAATAATACTGTAAAGGAAGAAAGTATTTGTTTAATTAGATAATTAATTAATGATTAATTAAATAAGAGCCACATTCAACACAGACATTTGAGAAAAAATATTAAATTAGCATTTATCCCAAAAATATAGTCTTCCTCTAGAGTCTGTGACCAATAGTCCAATATAACATAGTTTCATGTGTGGGGTTTGAAGCGTTCAAAACGGGGGGTGAATTGAAGCTTAATGGCGCGAGAGCTGGTGGGGAGGGGGGGGGGGGTGAGTTCAAAGTGGGTGGTTAATACCTTTCGATCGATTCAAATTGCATTGAAGTATATCTATATTTGGTATAATTTGTGCAGAGTCGAACTAATAGTATACGTGAAAGGCACACTTATGCGGCTGTAGTAAACATACTGTATTACATTTTAATCTGTAAAGTTTGATCTAATAACGATACATGAATGCGATTTAGAGCTTTCGAAAGGTATTAATCGCACGTTTCGAACGCTTTAATCCTCATTCGTTTATCTGTGTTGTGTCAAACGTTATAGACTCAAATGGAGTGCTGTGTATGCTTATCACATTGCCCGCAAAAGGTATATAGTAGTTTTATTCTGATTTATCTTCTTAACCGTTGCCTCTATGAAAATCTTGATGGGAATATGTTTTGTGCAGAATATTGTTCTGAACAATTTTGCTCGTTTAAGTTTTTTGATTGGAGTTATTGTTCTTGTGATAAATCAAAAAAACTGTTTTCAGGCAGCCATTTTCCAAGATGGCGGCCAGTATGGCGGCGTGCCAAGTTGCCCCCCCCCCCCTTCTAGTATTGAATAACACCACCTAACTAACTAATTTCAGCAGGTGGCCAAACTTTTACATTCCATGTAACTCCCAACTTTTTTTAGCATTGCGTTCACACCTACTAAGGGTCGAGTAAAGATAATATCAAAGACAATTTGATACACGGTAAGAGTACGGCAGTAGTTTGTTCGCCGTCTGTCAGCAGGCACCATGGGCACGGTGATACGATTTCACGTGTCACTAGTGCACAAGCAAATTTCGAATCATCGAGCGCACAGGACGGCCCGCATGTAGTTTTTTTCCATTTCGTGAAATCGTTGTCCATGCAACTTCATAACAATCAGCTAAAACCTGTTAATTGCATTCAGTGTAAGATTACGCTGTAGTTATAATGCACAAACACACTCTACTAAATTTCATACTAAACTTTAGGAGTGCGACGATTTTCTTCAGGCTGTCCGTCAAAAAACGATTTACAATAAATACTTTCATTTGTGGCTCACAATCAATACTTAACACTAAAGCAAAACCATAAAACGACCAAAAGGGGTGATATCATACAAAAACCTCATAAGGGTAAAGGGACCCATCAAGTTTTTGCCATAGAAAGTAGTGATATCAGAGCCAAAAGTGGCTGCCACCAAGTTTTCCGTCCCAATCCTTATCAGAGCCCCCTGATCAGAGCCCCACTCTTAACTGACACCTCGGTGTTGTCAGTTAAGCTTGAGTGATCATGGTTCGGATCACAAACTTGGTGGCAGCCATTTTGGCTTTGATATCACTACTTTCTGTGACAAAATTTTGATAGGTCCCTTTACCCTTATGAGGTTTTTGTATGATATAATGTACAAAGACATTCCACTAAATTTCATACTAAACTTTAAGATTGAAAAGTTTGTGTTGTGACTTGAAGTTTTTTTTTTTTTATATATGAGCAAAGTTTGTATTGTGACTTGCGAAGTTTTTTTGATAAGCAGTTGTTAAAATTTTGATGAAAAATAATAATCAAAGCCGCCCCCTCTCGCATGGTCAGTTTGCTGATAATCTCCTGTTAAAGAAGGTACTTTATTTTTATTATTTGCCCTGTATGTATGAAATAAGTATGAAACACCGACGGAAGGGCGCTTCACGTGCTACTAAATACATGGAGATTTCTGTAATCCTAACAGTGTATGACGCAAGCAATCGTGAAACTCAAATTCCGGGTGTGGGCTCCCGTCCTTTGCACTGCCTCGGAAAATGAACAGAAATTACTTGAAATAATATTTAACCACTCCAAGTTATTTAAAAGTAATTATAGTTCTTAAGTGCTGACTGTCTGCTTCGTTAAGGGTGCTTCAAACTCCGGGTGTGGGCTGTGCGCTAGATATGCACAGTGTATTCTACATGTGCGCTAAATACGCGGTGCGCTCGATGCACATGAGCTACTAACACGACAGCACTGTCATTGGGCCCAGGGACGTTCGAGTTCGACTGTTGGGCCGGTTCACTCAATGCAACGCTTCGGAGCTATAGCAGAGTTATTTCTAGAGGTAACGCATACACTGGTGCAGTTATCCACGACGCAACAGCGGAAATTTGACGACATGTCTTGATTTTAAACTGTACTCCTCGATGCAGACGTTTAGGCCTACAACATACGCGCCTTGAAAGACATCCTCGGCTCAAAGCCCTAAACTCATGGAACGAATCACTACAATTTACTCACGAGGACAAAAAAGGATTATCAATTATACGTCAGATCGTTCCTCAGTGACATGTTGACATTTTGAAGAAGGAGAACAACTAATCTCCGAAAATTAATCTAAAATTTAAATCTGATTGTGCTTAACAACTGTGTGTGAAAATTTTATTCATTACAACTGTGTTTCTGCTAGGTGAAAAAAAGGCATAAACCAAGATACGTCCTCTTAGTGAATATATTTTACAGCATTTTCTAGAAATTTCTAATATTTTATGTATGATATTTATGACACAAAACAAAATTTTATGACAATTTTGTGACATTTTGATAAAATCAAATAATTTTATGAGTGTTATGACATGTGGGAGCCCTGGGGAAATACCCGAAATGGAATAAACTTCATAAAATGATAAATAGGCAGTCTTATAATCGCTTCTTGAAGAGGACGCACTAATTGTAAAAGAATATTTTCGTTTTAACTTTTAAGGTAACGGTACTGGCGGCTCACCCTATTCCCCCCCCCCCCCCCCCACCCACCTTCCGGTCACCATCCACAAATGTTGGGAAATTTACCATTTTATTATATACTATTTAATTATTCTAGCAATTAAGGTCCAAAAACACAGACAAAAATACAAAACAATTCGCGAACTTTACACTAACAGGCGTATTCCAGAATCCCACTCAAAGTGTGAGTGGGGCTAAACGTGAGAGTAAGGGTCAAAACGCATCTATAGAAATACCCTCAGATGTTAGGACACTCACATTCGCTTTTGTGGCTGTACTAAAATTGTTGACCCTTATTTTATATAGATGTTTGCACTCACATTTGCCCTCTCACACTCACACTGATTAATGGAATACGGCCGTAAAAAAGTTAAAGTTTCCCCTTACTTTCCCATGACCACATTCCCATTCCCTGCGACTCTCCAGGTTGGTAGAAACGCTGCTACTTGCCCTTTGAAATGGACCGATTTTGACCTGTTAGGTGTTTCGTAATGCCGGGGGGCCCCCCCCCCCCCAGTTACTCGAAATTTCGTTCCGACTGTTATGCCTGTTAGGGTGGCCTCGCACCAAAGTCGACAAAACGTCGCACGACAGGACATTTTGTCGAAACCTGTCTCATGCGGCAGACGTCTCCAAAACCATATAGGACTGAGCTGAACGTCACACACCGGATGCGACGTTGTCGCGAGACGTCTTTAGGCATCTCACGACAACAAAGCGAAGCTCCCTCTAGTTTTGTGTGACGGGGTCTCTCCACCAGATGCGACGTGTCGCGACGTTTCGTTTTGCAACGACATTCTGTCAATTTTGGTGTGCGGCCGGCCACCCTTACTCTTTCCTCGTTGCCGGGCGGACACAAACGCGGCGTTGCGAGACGAAAAAAAACACACGACGCTGCTTCAACACGAAAGCGGAAACACTGCACTTTGCCCTATAAGATTCAAACCTGTACATCTAATCCGCAAATAACTTCTCCAAACTTTCAAATCGAAACCCCGTGTAACACTGTATCTTACATCCATTATAAACGTTCGTAAAATGCCTACTGTCCCTTACTATAGAGACGGTAAAACCGTTCTGGAACATGAGCCACCGTCGTATATCATGGGTTTTAGTGGTTGAGCCAAATACCTATCCATTCAAAAGACGCGGTACGGTGGGTCTAGACGGAGAGTAGTAAAGATTTCCAACATCACCGACCATAAAGCAATAGGAACGACCGATAAACCTAAAGAGGCGAGAGAGAGAGATAGAGAATAGGGACCGAGGAGGATGGGTACTGGATTCAGAACATTTATGTCGATCCTACTTGAACCGAAAGAGACAGAAAATATATTAAAGAAAACCTAAAATCAAGCTTTTTCATTTCTTTATTGCAACTTTGACCAAATTAGAAACGTGTAAGTGGTGCATTAGATCTCCTTAATTTGTGTTTATTACTAGTAATCGTACCCTGGTTCGCCCGGGGTTTAGTTTCGCCCGTGGTTGTTTCCGATTTGTCGGTCGACGTTGACTGCGACAGGCACTTTTTCTACATGGAAGTTTCCCTTTTCATCCCGTCTTTTACCTCCCCTTTATCCCCTTGTTGCTATTCGTCGTTTGTTGTCTTCGCGCAAGACGAGACGCCACGTGAATTCTTATTGCGTGTGACTGTGACGTCACAGTTCAGGCGAGCGATCCATCCCATGATCCCACGCGCGAAGCAATGGCCGACGTCCACTCGCGTGCAAGCATAATAGCGTACGGTGACCGAACTAATGATGGATCGTTTAAAGAACATTCTGTTAAATTGATGGTTGGAGTCGCATCTTTGTTTAAAATGTTTTAGTCTCCCAGCACACTGCCATTTCAACGGGTTGGCAAACGCATCATCTTCAAAGTGAAGTTCACATGCGACGTATATCGTTTGGTTTTACGATACGTTTCTACCTCCTGTAATGTCACTTCAGAGATGCCAATCACATCCCACCACTTCCGCAACCGTATTCGTCTTTTCTGGCAAGCGGCACGCTATATAAACTTACTTTTTTTGTAAGACGAACTACAACAGCCCTTCACGATGTACGAGCCACAGCCCAGCAGCCAGCATAACCGGATGTTGTAGTTTACGCGCATGCGGAGATCATTCGTCTTCGTGCCTGAACCGTGACATCACAACTCGCTTGTGAAACGAGGTCTTCCCAACCGACCCCAAGTCAGACGACTGTCGTCTGCGTAGCAGATTGTTTTAAAAATCAATGACGCAATAAATATAAAGCCACGACGTTATTTTATCTCTCACACGTTTTTAAACTTTTCAAAGTTACTATGAAAAAATTGAAAACGCTAGAGTTAGCTTTTCTTTAATAACAAACTTAATACATCCTATCGAGAGGGACTAATCTTCCATTCATCGCTTCGAAAGTATAGAAGTATCTGTATAAAGAAGCCGCGGCCTGTATGTTTCAGACATACACTATCATATCAAAACCCAAAACTGGTGAAAGGGACCGCCAAGTTCCGAATGGTCCTGCCCTTCAAAGGAGTGATATCAACATACCAAAACATTCGTCAAGTTAATCGGAACGACTAGTAGTTCGAAGGAACAGTGTTCAAGTTTTCATTTAACGTCCAAAGTATTATTCGGTATGATTAACTTGGCGAATGTTTTGGTGTGCGAGCTAGCTAGTAACACATTTGCAACGTTATTGAGGGTCAGATTTTGCATTGAAAGCCGCTTAGGTGACATTCCTACACGAGTTAATTTTTGTCAGGCGGGTCATTTTTCTCCATTTTACCACAATTTAAGCTTTTGTACCACATTATTATTTTTCCCCAACTACCTGAAATGTGCCCAACTGTGCTTCAGGATATTCGACACTTACGCCATGGTTTTTCGATCAGCGTCCTTTCGGTAATTAATTGAATTAATGCGATTTTTGTTGCCTATCTCGACGCCACACACTAGCGTGTGTCTAGACACACCGATTTATGCCAATGTTACCGACTAACCGTAGACATCGGATTAACTTTGTCAAGGATCGCATCACTTAACCATGAGAATACACCTTCATAACTTTCTAACGGTAATCAACCAATGGCGAGTCTGTAAACGGCAGCCTCCAGCCAATCACGCCTCCTTAACGCAGATAAAATGAGCACACGGTATTTTATCCGATAAACTGTCAACATAGTCTCTACTGTTGTTTTTACGATCGTTCTGTCTGGTTTCCTGGACTCGGCCACGTAACGAACCGCAAGTATGACAGAACTACATTCTCTAAGCCTAAACTATTTTCTGCATAAATAAGACGTTCCTGGTAGTCACGTGAGACATTATCTGGTTTCACAGCAGAGCTGGATCGGGTCACCGAGTTAACCGGATCACCGGGTTATTCGGGTCAAGTTTTAGACCGAGTCACCGGCTCTGAGCACCTGAACCGGAACTATGGGTCAGACCCAGTAACCCGTAACTCGGGTCAGACCCGGTGACCCGGAAATTCGGATTAGATCTGGCAACCCAGCCTGACCTGGTGAGCCGAACTGATTGGGAGACCCACTGACTCATAACTAAGCCACAGACTAAAATAAAGTAATTTTTTTCCTGTGTTAGTTCCGAACGTGATTACCAGTGTTTCTATGGAATATATTTTCCGTCCCTTGGTATATCTACCCACCCAATAATAATAAATATAACAAGAATAGTTAACAAAATTACAATTTCTATCTAAGTAGAGCGGGCCTTAAAATTTACTGCTAAATTAGTTTCTTTAAGCTTGAAGGATAATAATATTATTATTTTATCATTATTTCCAAGCTTTGTAATGAAGAACAGAAAGTACGTTACAAAGTTAATCTGTGACAGTTGGTGAAGGGCTTAGCAATCCAGCACAGCGGTAAGGCTTGACGTTTACGCCACAACTTATCGGCGGGGAGAGGGGAGGGGGGCAGACCCCAGACTCGTATTTGATTGATTAAAGTGAACAAGTAAAGCGTTTGTAGCAATTTAAAAATTCGCTAAATGGGCGTTTCAAAGCCACGAGAATTGCTGAAGATGAGTTGCTTACAGGGCTGGGTGGGGGGGGGGGAGGGGTTACAGTAGCAAATATTAATTTTCGGACCTTATTTTCAGTCGTTTCCCTTCCTGCCCAAGATCACTGAGTTAAGCCATGTAGGCCGGGTCACCGGGTCTGGCCGGCTCACCAGGTCACTGGTGCAATCCAGATCACCGGGTTCCGGGTCAACCTATTTCCAGGTCACCGGATAAAAAAAATAGTGACCCGGTCCAACTCTGCTTCACAGCAACGAACTTTTAATCTTTGGTCACCATGGTGACAGAACGATCTGCCAGCACCAGATTTCCGCCAAAGCACGTTAGGCCTAATCGTCGCTAACATTCGAATCGTGGTCGTAGAAGCAACCGCAGTACGTAAAATATTAAATGCGGTAGCCTACTTAAAACGTAAATCATTGAAAATAAATTAATAATAATAGTCATAAAACTTAGTATTATTACGGATCATATTCGATTTTAAATCGAAGAAACAATATTTTCATTCAAAATAAAAGGCGTATTTAATTCAATTGACGCCCCTTGACTGGGTACTAATGCTCCCCCTACAACAATCGTCAACTTTCACGGTCAAATAGGCTACTTTTCGGGAAGTTTGTGGTGGATCGTTGGGGGAAACTAAAGTACTTTTGAAGAGACGGCGTATTCATGTTTCAAAAGCCGCTAGCGCATAGTTTAAAGATGCATTCCTCCCACCGCCATTCTTCTCGATCCTCCACATCAAGTACGGCCCCAAAGGTCTATTTACTTACCGATAGTCAATCCCTTGCTAAAACTCCGTTTTAAAATGTGGCGTCTAGGAGATTTTCTGTTGAATATTGGGAACTAATTTAATAGCATCCTGCGATTACATGATTTTTTGCGCGCTTATACAATAATCGTGACGTTTCATCTGTGTGTGTACTTGTACTAATTTTTAATCGTTTGCTAATAATTATCCTGAGATCAAAAATCTAAAAGACTAATACGGTAAAAATTAAAATTATTTAAGCCAATAGATTGCCGAAGAAAAATCATAAGATACTAGCCTAAAAAATTATAAAGTGTAAAGTTAAAATACGAAAATCTTTTCCGGTTTACGACGACACAATTTTTTGGGTTCACCTGTTTCGTCTACTACGCCCAAGGCCAACTGAGATAGTAGCTGCGTTCCGCGCTGCGAGGAACACAGTAGACCTTGTATTACAAAGTCGAGTCTCGCGAAACGGTGCGATACTAACATGCGCGGATGCCGAGCTGCGCGTGGTTGTTATAAGGCACGAGGAGTGTACCTTTAAGTATCGGTAAATGTTCTGAACCCTATGTTGTCTTCCGAAACTGATAAAAACACCTCGTCCAAGTGCTCAATAATTTTCAGCTTCGGAATGCAACCGGGGGTTAGGAACGATTATCGATAATAAAAAAAAAAATACGCACGCGTTACGTTACTGCTGACAAAATCACACTAGTTGTGACTCGTCGCGTTTTCAGTGGCAGCCGCACTACGCAGAATCGTGACGCGAGTGGTTGCAGGAGAATTGTGGCGATTTTCCTTGTCCCTACTCTCTAAATTAAATCAAATAAAAAAACAACACTTTTGTTGTTAACTAGGCCCATGTTGGGTCAATTGGGTCACATTTTTGAGCTGGGTGACTGAGCCATCACAGAAATTGACCCAGTGACCCAGTATGACCAGTATGTGTTGCAAAGGGGAACCCCAACTCAGCAACTAGCAGAGGGAAACGGAACTTCCTCACGGGAGAGGTCGGATTCCCGTTCAGCTAGTAAAATTTAATTTGATTAAATTGTAAACGCAATGGAATGGAAAACTCAAGTATTGTTAGCATCTCTTGTTCGGCCGGGTCAGAACTCAATTACGTAGTTTAGTAGTAGTAAACGGAAGCGTCATGTCACGTCATATTGGCTACAAGACAGATAGCTGCAAGGGGCACTAGATTAAAATGGACGGTTAAACAACGGCACTTCTAGTCAAGGCAGTGCTTTGAGAGCGGATTTCATAGGCTTAAAAAAACGTTGTTTTCTCCAATCCCTTATGATGCTAGGTTGTAATTAGAAAATAAAGATTCCACTTGCTTAAAAATGTCAGCAACTGCCACCAAATCGACAAAATTCGCGCGTTTTAGGCCTAAGAAATCCACTCTTAACACCATTGGCTTTAGCAAGACGGTCCTTCTTTTCCCCCTCCAGTGACCCTTGCAGCTATCCAGTTACTGGCTCCAGCATAGAGTTATATACAATAATACAAGGTTGTGTCACTGCCCTATAGAAAGGCACATGATATGAATAATATGGATGTAATATTCAACACATTATTTGTTGACGAGTACTATTTTGAACATAAATCCATAGTAGGAATCAGAAACAAAAATAAACACAACGTAACAGTTTAAATACAAAAGAAAAACAATAATCACTAAATGCACATTCCACATTTATATATACGGTACTATATTTTTTTTTTTAAATCAGACCGAAGGTTATCTGGGCATTGCTTAATCGATTTCTTGATTAAGCAAAAAGGAGTCAAATAGTTTATTTTTTAAATCTCATTTATCCCATAAATTTGGAGCAGTTCAATAGAGATTAAATTAAATATAGTAGGTATTATATTTGTTTCGGTGAACATCGTTTCACCGTTTTTCAGACACTGGAAGAAACTTCTTCTATTAGCTTTTTTCAAATAACCGGGATCACAAGCCCTAAAGTTAAAAACCGAAGTTTCAAGTCACTGTATCCCTAAGTCAAACTGGTTCAGAATAGCCCACTGAGTCAGACTAGGTCATAAGTCAGACTGTGCCACTGGGTCACACTAGGTCACTGGGTCATTGTCACTTGGTCACGAAGTTGTGACCCAGTCCAACTCTGAACTTAGGAATAGAACACAATTACTTGGCCGGCCGACAGACGCTACAAAACGTTAGTTTATGAAATTAAAACCTCAGCCTCATTTTTATTTTTATTCTATGTGGCTTATAAGGATAAATTTATTGGGTAATTTATTTAATGACTTTATTTGTGTAAGTTATTGGTTTATTTTGCACTTTGTGAATCGCCCTTGTTCAGTTATTTCAGTTTAACAGTTAGGTATTATTTATTTATTTATTTATAAAGTTATAAAGTTTTATTTCTTTATTAATTATTTAGTTTATTGGGAATATTTAATTGTTTGAATTTTTATTTATTTGGTTGCCTGGGTGTTTGACCGTGTTGTACCAGGTATGAAGGGAGTTTGGTGTGTGTGAGGTGCTTGGCTGCTAGGGAGGCTGCTCTGCATGGTTTGTTGTTGCTTAGCAACAGTGGGAGGAGCCAAGTTTGAATGTGGTAGCAGTTCAGAATGCCTAGTAAGATTGAGCGAAAGCTTCTGGTTTTTATTTGTTTTTTGCTGTGATTAGGCTTGAGGTTTTAATTCATTTCATAATTTCACAGTCGGTGTAGGTAAAAACGTTAGTTTACTTTCTATATTTCATTTCCATTTTACGTAGCAATTCCTGAATGAAGCAAGGAAACGCCGAAGCGAACCTCGAAGCAACAGAACGAATTCAACACCGATTTTTACGAACACACGCCTGGATAGGTCTGCCACAACGCGCAAGATTTGCTATAGAAACGATGAAGAAGCAATCACGTCGTGTCAAAACGTGATATTGGCATTTTATTTTACAATTGTATTTTTTTTCTGCATTAATTGCCATACCAAAAGAATGTTCGCTATGGTGTATCACGGCAAATAGGTTTGTGTGTTCATGTAGTGCTCGGGGTCACTAACCTTATAAATCAGACTCCCTTACGGCCACTGCTAAAAAGTTGACTTATAAACCCCCCAACAGAAAACCCGAATATACCCGATAATATCCGAGTTAGGATTCCTCTTCGAACGCGTGCATTTCATTAAGTTTCAACCATGTCATGAAGTTTCAACCACGTCGTCCATGTCATGAAGTTTCAACCACGTGATCAATTCTATTGATGTATGAATTTTGCATCGCAAATAAGGCGTACAATTTTTGTAGAAAATTAAAAATTTGTCGGATATTTGGGTCAAAAGCTATTGGAGATACGAACAAAAAATAAATGAAAAACAAGAAGAGAACCTCCTTTGGTAAGTTCGCACCGCATTCAACATTTTTTCAGCATTTTTCAGCATTTTATTTTTTGGGGGGAGGGGGTACATTATATCCTGATGTCGAATTTTTGCCGGGGGGGGGGGGAGTTGGCTGTTACTGTCTGTAAATATGACCATCATCTACAAATATAGTGTGATTACATAAAACATCTGCGTATGGTTTGTTCGATATACTAAAAGATCTTTATTTTTTTTTGGGGGGGGAGAGGGTGGAGGGCGGAGGTTTCCATTTTATTAAGGCAGGTTTAATACACTTACGAAGTTCACTTCGGTTCCCGAGTTCGAAATAAGCCTTTAAGGGACTTAGTGAGTTCGCCAGTCGTCACAAAAAATCGAAAATTAATTACCTTTCCAGCTTAAAACCTTTAATTATTTCCAGAAACCAACAAAATTTTCAAAAATTGGTAATTGGCCTCAGGGAATCAGAGGAAAGCAAACCTGATTTTAAAGAAATGCCTACAGTCAGAATGCTTCGTTCGATTTAAAGCAAGCAGCAACAAAAATAAATAAATAAATAAGAGATTCGGAAAAAAAAAATCAAGAATTAAACCTTCAGTGTTAAGCAAGCTTGAACATTTTACCTAAATGAAAAGTTTATCTTTGCATAAATTCTTTCCCCTGTGTATTGGTAAAGGATTAGAAACTGGGAGATTAGACCTACAGTAATTCTGCTTGGGATTAATTATAAACGGCTATACTACTCAACAAATTGCATTCAGCAAACAACTTCGAAGTGAAAACGACTCCACTACCGCTAAACAACATAGTCCCTCTTTAGATGGGACAGTCACATACGATATAAACAAACACTCGTCGTAGCATCCGAGGACTACGGTGATGCCCAGTTCGGGCCATCTAGGAAAAATTTCTCGTAACATCACGTGGGTGGGAATCGCACACAGGTCTTCGAATTACATGTGGCGATATATAAGCAGAAGACATAGTTTGATTCCCAGTAAGTCATGATACGTTAATTTTTTTCGGGAATACGGCCGCACACTGGTCTTCACTGCAGTCCTCAGATGCTATGACGGGTGTCGTTGTTTACCGACATATTTTCACTGCAAGTTTCCCTTTTCTTAAACGCGCCTGTTCACCATTTCGATAGCGTTGCCCATATTCTAAACACAGCATCCACGTTCCAGATTCTCCGTCATCCGAAAGGCTGATGCCCATCACGTGATCTCTTTTAATTATGAAAATCGCGACGCTGCTGCGAATAGCGTTGTTTCATTTTTTTTTATTTACCGCTATTTTCTTTATATTGCTCGAAGATCCTACGATGCTGCATCTAGAACTTGAAAAGGTGCCTTTAAGGCGCCATACGAATTCATACGTTGTAGACGTTGCAGTTATTCTTTGTTTTAAAACCAGTATCTTGACACATTGAAAGCCAGTTATTACTTAAAGCGGTTTACAAGTAAAAAAAAAAAAAAAATGACGGTAATTTAATAACGTTAATGATGGAAATAACAAAAATTTGTTAAAGTAAATCAAAGCTACGAAATTCATGTAAAACAAGTAAAATTAATATTTTAAAGGTTTTGATTGAACTCGATAAAAGTTTAGTCCGTTGATACAGTTTCGAAGACGTTGAGCCGCTGCTTCTTCGTTGTTCCCACAGATTTAAATTCGATTTCAACAATTTAACGCGATTTAAGCGCGACGTTGCCCGCAGTTTAAAGGGATATCCCTCCCAGCGCCATTTTTCTCGATCCTCCACATCCAGTACGGCCCCAAAGGTCTATTTACTTACCTTGCTATAAATCCGTTTTAAAATGTGGCGTCTACGACATTTTCTGTGGAATAAATGTTAAATTTATTTACCGTGTCCGCAGTATATGATGCATTGCGCGCTTACAATAATCATCTCTGTGTGTACGTGTACTAACTTTCTAATAATTACCATGAGATCAAAAATCTAAAAGACTAATACTATAAAAATAAAAATTAATTATTCCAATAAATCGCCGAAGCAAAATTATAAGACACTAGCCTAGAAAATTATAAATTGTGATTTTAAAATAAGATAATCATTCCGGTTTGTGACGATACAATTAATGCGTTCACGCTGGCTTGTCTATTAGGCACAATGCCAACTGAGATAGTAGCTGCGTTTATCGCTGCGAGGAACGAAGCTACTGTCTCAGTTCATCTTGACTATCACTGAGGGTACATGGACCTTCTCAAGTCGACTTGAGTTCAAGTCGATGTGAGTTCAGGGCGCTTTAAACTCAAGTCGACTTGAGAAGGTCCATGTACCCCCTTCAAAGCGACGTCACGTCGCCTTCACTTAATCCACCTCTTCACATCGATGTGAGATTTCAAAGCGATGTGAGAACCTCCATGTAACCGCTAGTGCGTTAACTCAAGTCGCCCTAGCTTTCTCTGAGCTCGCTTATTGGCTGGAAAAGAGGCGCGACTACGTCACTGGAGGGGGATAAACTTGGCGTGCAACTCCTCTCAACACGGCGAAGCAAAACTGGGGACCGACGACGAGACAGCGATGTTCGACCGCTTCTTGTTCTGTTTTCGTGATAGTTATTTGTTATTTCGTGATAGTTATTTGTTATTTCGTGATAGTTATTTGTTATTTCGTGATAGTTATTTCTACTGTGTTGGTGGCTGGGTTTTAATGAGTTTCAGTGTTTACACAGTGTCAGTGGTTTTATACTGGTTGGTGTTCACGGCTGCTGCCTGTTTTTTTCCCTCCGAGTTCAGTTACCAAAAAAAAAAAAAAACGTGGTTGTAGCTTGATATT
>JAHWFP010008036.1:0-23919 GCA_023313725.1 Lithobius niger | reverse complement strand
CCCCCCCCCCCCCATCCAACTGTGGCTTTTACTCCAATCTCAATTTTGGAGGAAACTAGTAGTGATTTCACGAATTTTCCTTAAATGATATTCTGGCATACCCGACCAAACTGAGGACGACCCTTTTCCCTACCACTTCCCAATTAAGAATTTGAGAGGAAATTGTGACTCGCGTTTCATTTAATTATTCCAAGG
Organism: Lithobius niger; assembly: GCA_023313725.1. Classification (NCBI taxonomy): domain Eukaryota; kingdom Metazoa; phylum Arthropoda; class Chilopoda; order Lithobiomorpha; family Lithobiidae; genus Lithobius; species Lithobius niger. The sequence goes on along the minus strand of JAHWFP010008036.1, from coordinate 23,724 downwards.
GTCCAGCAGCATTCAGCTAATTATTCTTTGAGCCAGCAGCATTCAGCTAATTATTCTTTGAGCCAGCAGCATTCAGCTAATGAATGGTATACACATGGCCACAGTTTTTTAGTTAGTAATTCGTGTAAATTTTCCACAATATCTTTTTCACGCTTTTTCCTCGTTACCTTTTTTTCTGCAGCTTTTTACCGCGTTTTTTTTATCTGCGTTCTCCAGGTTTTTTCCCCCACGGCTCGTTTTTCCACACACGAACTTATCATTGTACATACGTCGACCACCCCCTCAAAAAAAAGATATTGCATATTTTCACAATTGCACACTTCGTGCCCTCCCCAACCACTATTTGTTGAGGTCCATACTCCTACACTGTGTAGGCCTATGAGTTTACGTTTTGTGTCATGAGTGCCTGCAGAATTACGCACAAAGTCGCCATTTAAAAAAAAATTCACAATCAGGGGCTGGGGTATTGCCACACATGAGGCGGTAGCGCATAACTTTCCTATTTTTACGTTCCATTAGTAATTGTGCAAAACAAAAAACAATACAAAAATAAAACCGTTTTTATTTGGGGGGGGGGGTGAGATGTTAGGAAAGGGAGGGCTGGCACTAAAACTCAAGGAACGGAATTTAGGCTATAGGAATGAATTCGAATTCTAATTACTCACTTCTGGCTTCGGTATGCAATTAAAATAAACTTTGTATTTTAAGAAAATTTTTTATCGAATTCTGTTAGTTTTAAGTATTTTTTTTTATTTGATGGAGAAATAAAACGAATAAAACAATCACAACTCGCTGAAGAGCACACGACCGGATTTTAGGTTTTGAGCATGCGTGGATTCTAGCTCTACCTCGCTCTCAAGGCGACTTAGGACAGGTGCCATGTACGCGTAGGATGGGCGGAGTCGCGGTAACTCTACGTCCATGTATCCACTCCTCGCTCAAAGCGACTTGAACTGAAGGCGATGTGAGTTCAATGCGCATTGACTTCACATCGCTTTAGCAAGTTCCATGTACCCCCAGTGCTTGATAAACACGCGGATGCGATCGACGCGTAAGCTGTTATAAGGCAGGCGGAAGGTCATAAGGAAGGCGGTGTGTTGCTTTAAAACTGCACTTCACTAAATACTGAGGTCGCGATACGCAATGCGAGTGACCTTCTAAGCAGAAGAAAAAATTAATTTTTGATCAAGGGGAAGTAAATATTTGAGATTAGGATTTCGAAGAACTATATTTTGTTTGCGAGACGTTACTTTTATGTAGCCGTATTTTATTTTTCAATTCAATAAAAAAAAATGCCAAGTCACTACGAATCACAGTAGTTCGTGGTCAAGATGGTTGTTGATGGTCATCGCATTTGATCAGTGGCAGGACTCAGCATACTTACCTAACGTATTGTTAGACTGGTAGCCCAGTAAGCTTTCAGTTTTCGTTTAACCTTTAAAACTGTTATTAATTGGTGGGACTAACATGCCACGAACTGAAATAAATTCTTCCTGTCAGTCATTTTTTTCCACGTCTCCCTCTTGGTTTTTCACTTCTCGCTGCACTGCAGAAGTGCAGTTGTTCAATCTTAGTTGGCCCTGCACGTCTCCCTTGTGATTTCCAATTATGGTATGAGATGGCGCTCATGTTCCAATATCAAGTGCGCTATTTCTCATTCTGCACTGCTGTCTCTACACTTCTGTCTTGCGGTTTCCAATTATGGTATTAGATGGCGCTCATGTTCCCTTGTCAGGTGCGAGCTATTTTCTCATTCTGCATTGCTGTTTCTCTCTTGTGGTTTCCAATTACGGTATGAGATGGTGCTCATGTTCCTATATCAAGCGCGCTATTTCTCATTCTGCACTGCAGTCTCTGCACTTCTCTCTTGTGGTTTCCAATTACGGTATTAGATGGCGCTCAAGTTCCTTTGTCAGGCGAGCTATTAGACGATCGCCCATCTATCGTCCGACTTGACTGACCGAAGCAGATGTCGTAAGAACACAAAATAGCCAATCTTCGATTATAGCCTTCACCGACAACCGAAGGGCAACAGGAATATGCGTCTACATACGTTCGTTTTTCTGCTCTACAGCAATACGATTCGTTGCTATTGAAAGTATTAATCTACTTAAAGCGTATTTTAATGGTCAATGTGGCTGATCGGTGGCAGTGATCCTATTTGCCTGAAGAAGTTAATCTGGTCGCACAGCATACGCAATTTTCAGATTTTTCATTTAGCATTCGAACTCTTGACTCTGTGGGATTAAAGGAAAACTAAACTCTCCAACTAAGAATTTTTTTATCGTTAGTTTTAGGCACCTAAATTAATGTTAAGAGGGTACCCACGTCAATACGTGTTAGTGCTTAGCCGTACGAATTTTTAAAACGCCTGCTTCAAACAGACGACGCTTGCTTAACCCAATCGTTCGAGAAAATCCTGTGTTGAATCGCATGGAGTGACGTCATTTTTCTTCCCGCATTCCAGGCTGTCTACCTCATCTGCGTAGGCGCCACAAACAAAAATAGCGTTGCCCGGAACTATGGCAATTTGGGTACAGCACAAGGGGACGGGTATGGCCTCACTCCAACTGGTTTTAAGAAAGACGACGTCAAAGACTCTCCATGATGCGAGCTCGCGCCGTTTCTCGTCAAGTTCGACGTGATTTAAAAGTAGCACTTGTTTTTATTTGTTGCAACATTGTTATCGAGGCAAGCGAGATTTTATAAGTCTTAAAAGAATTTTTAGAGTCTTAGCTAACGGAAACAAAAATTCGGAAAAGAAGGCTTTAGTATCACTTTAACTTGGCAAGCACCCGGCAGTTGATACCACGACTTTAAACGCCGACAAAGCTTGGCGGGCATCCTCGACAAGTTTTTGTTTCTGGGCGATTTATGTTTATAGTACATTTGACCTTGTTGAACGAATTTGTAATCAAAAAACAAAAAAGAAATCTCTTTTTCTAACCGACAGTAACAGAATCTTGTAGAGAACAAAAGAGGCGGCAGAGCCCCATCTGGCGTTGTTTCTCTTTTCTAATTATTTCCTGCCACAACATCTTGTCAACCACTCCACGAGATTGATGACGGCCGTGTTCCAAGAGGTCGCCCAACGTAATTTTCAAACATTATGTCTGCAAGTTCATCAAATTGCTTACGAGCCAAAAAATCCGCCGGTTTTGCACCAGACGAAAGCAAGAAATTAAAAAATTTAAACGTACTTAAAGTGGCACTATCACCGATCGAAAGTAGGCAGAATCTGGCAACATCTAACTCTGTCTCCTATACTATCTATCACTTGCTTGCACCAAGCGAAGGAATGCACAACGGCATTTCTTTTAACGAAACAAACCAGCCACAACCTCCTTAATTACTGTGTGAAAAATTGGTACGTCCACGTGCACCTGGGAGCAATCTGTCAAGGTAAAAAATATCAGCGCCACTAGCTGGCGCCACGGTACTTTCGTTCGCTTTTCAATCGGTGAGAGTGCCACTTTAACCCGAGTCTCTCGCTGTCTTAAAAGGAACACACCTTCTTACTATTATGGAATCACGAACTGGGGTGGAACTTACATTACTAACTTGAAACCATTAATTACCAAAAATAGGTTATTATAGTTATGGGCTCCAATAAATATACGACACCATCTGCCCATCTATTCAAATGGCGTATTATCCCTTATGCAACTGTACCTTGGGAAAACCATAGTTGTGTGCCGCATGCAGGGGTCTTAACACCTTAGGGGTACAAGGTACGTAATCAGGTTATCACTGAAACATGTTACCTTGTGGGAAGAAAGATGACTTGAAGATGCATGGCATGGATTGTTTCTTGGTCAGGAACGGATCGTTGTGTAGTTCTTTTTGGAAGGCTAATGAAGATGGTTGTAGGTGTAGAAGCTTCAACACACACACACACACACAAACAAGGAAGAAGAAGTAGGAACGTGGATAAAAGATGAGTTCTTTCGTCAGCGCTTGTTATTGTTTTGGTAATTGTTGATGGATGGAATGTCTTAATTGTCATGAAGCGTAGGAATGAGAGGATCGAAAGATGTAAAGCGAGGGGTTAATTTCCACCGCTTCCTAATGATGGAGGGGACTGCTGAAGTGAACATCTCGCTGGACGAATGTATATTGAGGATATTAGTTAGGTCGTGGCGAGGTTACTAGATCAGCCTAAATCCCAGGGCTACTCCTTTTGCCTTAGCACGACATGGAGAGCAAGGCAGATCCCCGGAAGCTGATGGTTCATGTGGATGTATCCCGTGAAATACTGGTACGAAGGTTGGCGCATTGTCGAACTGCCATTCGGAGTAGTTCGTTATATGAGAGAGGAGCGGTGATTCCGCTGTCTTGCGCCAAAGTGAGACAGGGGATCGGACAGGTGGATCGAGAGGTTTATCGGTCTGGACGTTGTGCTCTGTGGCAGTGGCTGGGGAAAGTGTGGAATCAACAGTGATTAACAATGCACTGGTAGGATCGAGAGGATCAGTCGTAACGGAGACCTGGATAGAAGAGGAGTCATCTGGTCCAGGTTGAGTAAGAGGAACGTCTGTGGCAGGAGCAAGAGAAGAACCGGCCAGGTTGGTTAGATCGAACAGATTGGTGACGGTGGTCGTACCGGTAGTAGTGTCTGTGGTAGCAGAATCGGGAGGATCGCCCGATGGGGTGAAAAAATGTGCTGTTGAAGATGGGTCTTCTAGTGGGGAAGGCAAAGGTGATGGCGCTGCCTGGTGAAGTTCGTGAATGGACGGAGAAGGCTGTGGTGTGGCAGGGGGTTGTCGTGCAGGTGAACAAGTAGCTGTTGCCGAAGGGGCATTGTGGAGACGGCGCGTGCGTGAACGGCGCAGTAATATGCTCACCAAAGTGGCGATGACGATACCGGAGAGACCTAAGTGTGATGAGTCCGCAAGAGAGCATAATCGAGTCTCATGGAATAGTAACGGCAGTTCACAATTTCTAACTCATTGGCAAAAGCCTCGTTGGAGGTGCGTAGCATGGCATTTTCTGCTCGAAGAGTATCAGCAGACGTGGCTGCTTCCTTTAAGGTAGGGAGTTCAGTGAGTGCGGAACGCAAGGAAGCAAATTCCGTGGCAAAATGTTCAGTGAAAGTGAGCACAAAGTTAATATTGAAGTTCAAATTCTCAGCCTCCCAACCGGATAAGCGAATGCCATGTGTGAGAGCTTCGCGTAGGATAGACGCTGCTGGAAACGGTGCTAGTCCGGAAGGGCAACCGGGCACTTGTGGAACTAAGCCGGGAGGTGGAGGCGGAATCGGTGAGTTAGCTTGTCTGGTTGATAGCTTCTTGTTGTGGTGGAATCAGGCGGGGAAGTTATCTTCTTCTTTTGAGTTGTGTCGGAAGTAGCACAACGCACGGGTGGTGCGAGGGGAATCCGGGGAGGAATGCTTCGAAATTTTGAGGCCTGATGTGCCGACTATGACTGGAACAGCATCCATCGTTGGTACAAGGCTGCCGGTACAAGAAGGACTGTGTCATGGGAACACGACCTGAACGTCGAGCCGGTGCTTGAGAGATATAAGGAAAACGGGCGTTCGAGTGAGAAGGTAATCGGGAACCGAGAGTGTTCTCTTTTCCATAGTCCAGTGTTGGTGAATGCAGAGGTGGCTGAGGTCAGCAATAGTGGTACTGTTGTAGGAGGAACGATGGTACCTAAAGTTAGTAAGGACGCCAGAAGCCCATGAGAAGTGGCTTCAGGATCAGTTGTACCCGACCGGGGCAATGAGGAACAGGCCAAGGATGAAGTGGCCGGCGGGTCTTCTAAGTTTGCCATCGAATCTGATGAATCGACCAGAGGCGGAACGGTTTGTATGTGAAGGAAAAGAGGAATCGAAGTTAAATTGGATTCCAAAGTCTGGGCCTGCCACCCCGAGAAGAGGAACCGGGGAACTGATTGAGGTTGGTAAAGAAGGAGAAGTGGTACATGCCATCCGTGGGAGTGACGGTATGCGGAATGGGAACGAGAATCGTGTAGGTGCGAAACGTCGAAATGGGGTGCTCAGGGCGACCATGCATCGCGAGCGCCCTAGGAGAAATGATGCTGATAGGTCGCTGCGCTGGAGCTTATATAAGATGGTCCAAGTCCGCACATGCGCAATACCAGTATGAACCCGACAGGGAAGACAACTCTCAAACTTACAGGGGAAAATAATGCTCAAAAGGGGGAAACTGCTATACAGGAAGGTAATGTATATTTTCGTCGGCTATAAAAACGGTCTCAAGAGGAGAAAAAACAGGAAGAATAAATGCACTTACATGGAGTTTGAACTCCTTTTGTTTAATGAATCTCTTGGACATTACTACACATTTGATGGAGAAAAGTGCTTCAAACAATGGCATCTAATCTGGTCGAATCTGGATATTATCTCGACTCCCTTAAATGATGGGAGGTATTCGGTTCGAATCCCAGGTTTGTCCTTCCCCTTAGGCAAACCTGGGATGCGAAAGTGGAAACCTCCTGTCATCATAGAGCGCCAAGGTAATGTCCCGAATAGACCACATTAAATCGCATAGTTGCTGATGGAACAGTAGCTCCTCTTCATACTCTGCCCGGCACAGGCTGGCAGAGTCTTTGCCAGGATGCCCTTTTCAGTCATTGATCAAAATTAAAAATTTAATTTCCGTATAATTGAAGTGCAAAGAACTGGTAATATATTTCCAATTCTTTTAACCATAATCTTCAGATGCATTGTACAACCTAAGGATTATGTTTACGCTGTCATTACATCAGAAACGGATGTTCACATGTCTAATCCTTAGACTGTACAATGCGTCCAAAAATTATGGTTAAAAGAACTGGAAACAGAACACCAGTACATCGTACCTTAATTTTTAGGGATAGTCCGATATCGAGTATCGGTATTGATCGTTATTTTTGCCATATCGGTATCGGTATTTATCGGTATTTTAGACATATCGGTATCGGACCACTGAAGGGCTTCCGATACAGATATCCGTGACGCCAAGAAATGCAACCATTTTCCCCACCAAACTGACACAAAGTGCGGCAAAAGCAACAACCAAGTGAGAAGGGCAAAGCTATTTGCTCAGTTTGTAATGCAAAAGGCAGCACGTGATCGTTCTGCCGCTTTGAGTTTTACATCGACCAACTTAAAATCTAACTAGAAGATGAAAGTACTGAATCCATAAGTAGGAATAAGAATAAAAATGCTGTTACTGCTGCAAAGAACTTTTTGCAGAATCTCAACAGTTGAAACCCATGCGAAACCAGAAACTGAAGCTGCAATTAAATGGTTTTTTTCTAATTTATTATTATCGGTATCGGTGTCATATGGTTTACCCTTCGTCGGTATCGGATCGGTTAACACTCATATCGGCCAATCCATATAGTACTAATTTTATAGAAATTTTTAACAGCAGTGCAGATCTTCTCCGCCCTCAGGCTGCTACTCTGATCTCTGCCAAGTCTGGCACGGTATTTACCAGGGCTGGTTTTTACCCGATTTTTACTGTCCGCTTCCAGATTCTTAAAGGCATTTTCAATGTTATATGTTCACGTGTATAAAAAAAAAATTCATTCGGACGGACATGCTAAGAGGAACAAGGTAACTGATATTCCGGTATCAGTTCCCAAATACAAGAGCGAGCAAAGCACAATGAATGTAACTTAGCAAAAATGATTTACATTCAGAAAGACTTACAAATACTACCGTCTACCAATTGGTGTCGTTAAAAACTAAAAGTAAGGCCGTTTTAATACGTCGTCATTGTTGTCCGTTTCAGCTGAAGAAGACGAATCTAGGTACAATAAGAAAGAAAATGTACGGAAAAAAAATCCAAGAATAAAAAAGTCCAAGGAAACAAGAGCGAACCAGAAATAAAGTCCATGAAAAAATCCAAATCTATATTTTTTCTAATGTTTGTTTCATCTTTTTTATTTGAATTTATTGGATAGGCTCTCCTTTAAAATGTATACCCCACACGTTGTTCTTCTAATGTGCTTCCGCACGTCGTTGTAACGCGATGAAATTCCACGACCTGCCCGGCGAAATTCGAGTCAATGCAAGTGCCCTTTCCTAATTTATAATTACAACAACACGACAGAAAAACAGGGGGAAAAAATCTAGCATACAGAACAGCGTAGCGAGAAGCACGATTTGCCCGGTCGACCCTTTCTCCACCCCTTCGGTCAAACTCGGACCCTTCCCGGTGAAATTTGGGCCAAGGCACGTGACCTAACCTAACTACAATAACAACAACTTTTTAACCAAAAAAATAAATAAACGTGATCAAGCCAGTCCGTCGAGAAGCACAGCTGGAAAAAAAGCATTAATCAGTTCGGTTCACCGCAAACTCTGTGGTGCACAACTACTACAAAAGAACCTAAAGTTTCAAGATTTTTTCCATGGATTTTTTTTCCTCCCTTTAAGATTTTTTGACGGTCGCCGAAGAAGACATCGATCGCTCTTTTGTAGTTTACGTTTGCGAATCGATGTAGAAATATTAATTACCTTGTTCCGCTTTGCAAGAACATTCCGCTAAACTTCCAGTGATGCCACTGAGTGAAAAAATGTGAAAAAATGTGAGAAAATTTGAACTCGCCAGGAAAAGTGTGATAAAATATGAAAAACTGACCAAATTGGTGAAAAAAAGTGAAATTTTTGGATTTTTGATAAAAAAAAAATTGTTTCGTAAAACAAATCGATAAATAAATTTAGCTCCTCTACAGTTGTATGACGGTAAAATTCAATTTGGTGACTTCATTTACCACGTTGGCCAGCGAGCCAGGGTATAATGGTTTGTCGGTAGATGTTGGGGTTAGCTTGCACTGTGGGAATATCGCCGTTCTTTTGTTCGAGGAGATAACCAAAATGCAACAGGCCCGCGCTCCCGAATTCGTACTTTGGAAATAAATAGACTTATCAACAACAAAAAATTGTGCGGAAAATATGAAAATGCCTAAAATTTGTGTGCGAAAAAGTATGAAAAAGACGCAAACATTCGAAGTGAAAAAAAAATGTGAAGAAACTAACGAACCCCGGTGGCGTCCCTGAACATCTTGATCTTGTTATTGCGCTTCATAACCGAACGGTCATTGGGAACGGTTCAAGTTTTACGTTATTAAAATGTGAAGGGGAGGGGGTTCGCCTACTGGTGACAACTGCTGACTAGAGGGGGGGGGGAGTGGCCAGTTGATGACGTTAAGCACCACTACGCTGCGTTCGGTTTAGTTGCCACAATCACTACGTTTACATGACCACTTCGAAGCACATCAGAGGGATGCGCATCGCGTCCGTGTCGACTCCGTGGGCCTTGTAAACACCCGTTCGTGGCGCTTTCCCCCAATGCGCTTCACGGAGGTGGTTTCAAAATCCGTATCGCATCGTCTTTGTGCATGTAAACACTCGCAATCGCATTGAGCCGTTGGAGTAAGCATGGTAAAGATGGCGGACAGAGTTACGGCACCCACGTAATTTGTGCTGGTGCCATTCGAATTTAAAAATGAAGTTTACGGGCAACGTTTAAGAAAGGGCTGAGATTTCGTCATGCGAAGGAAACCCGCTAACGTAGACTGGGAGACAACTTCGTCATGCAAGGCATTCCAAATTGAAACGGTCCGGATGGAAAAAGGTTCCGACGACAATCAAGGCGTGAACCCTGATATTACATCTTATGTAGGCTATGTTAGTTGGAGTTTGTTCACATAATAGCATGTGAATGTGTTATAATTCTTAGAAAAATCTCAAATTCTTTAGAAAAACAGGAAAAGAATTTCTGGTAACGAACCCAAACAGTCTTACTTTTAACTATGGTCGGACGATTTCACAATCACGATTAAAATCAACGAAAAAATGAGTCCAATTAAATCAACTTTATTTGAAGTGAACAATTTAATTGCGAGGACTATGAAAACCAACATTTTTCATTACTTAGTTGCCAAAGGAAATCCATTTTTGTTTTAAAAAACTCCTAGGAATTGAACACACTAGAATCCCACGAACACATGGGAAACCATGCCCAAGTTGCATTCCTAGTGAAACTGTAGCCAAGTAGACTCTCAATCGATAAAGAGGCTATCCACGTTACTCAGAAATGTTTAACGTTCCGTACGTCTCTATACATAATGGTAAATAGCCTTCAGTAAGAAAGAAGAAGCATTTTATACGTTTTTATTTAATTTAATACGGCTGCTTTTGATTGTAAATGTAAACTCACTTTAAACTAGGTCTGTTTTCATCAACAGAAAAACAGGTCATACTAGTGTGTTTCGTAACAAACTCCAAGTAACTTAGCCTACATACGATGTAATATTAACCTAAGTACGTTGGCTCTGCTATGAGATTCTTGTTTTAAATAACATTTTAATTGGAACAGAGTGGTACTGTTTTGATTTGTTTGGTCTTGGCGCATGGATACCTTGCCGAGTGAGGTCTTTGAGGCGAGTAGAGTTGATCGGTTTAAATGTTATTAAATAAAATGGGCCTCGGGACTTTTTTAAAGTGGCCAGAGCTGGTCGCTCCGTTTGTCCCTTGATTATTTTCTGTTTATCTTAACTTACCTACGCTATTTATCGACTGGTGTTACTGGGTTTCCCTTTCTGGCTTCAACCCGATAATGCGGTTCAACCTTCATTTGTTATTATATATTATTGTACGGAAAATACAGTGAGGAAATATTTTTTTACGAAATTTTGTTATAAGATTTCCCCCCCTGCCCTAATTTTAACCAGGGCTCAACTACAGTCCCTACCGGATCTTGGGTAAAAAATTAGCACACGCGGCGGCTGGCTTGGACAATATAGCCGCCAAAAGCTTCAGTGATGCGATCGATTTGTCCTGTTGCCGCTTTCTGTCAGCCGAGGCCGTTAGTTACGGCTCAACAGAAACTGGCGGTCTTTCGCTTCCTTGAAATACTTTCTGGATAAACGAACGTGCTGCTATTTACTCCAAGAGCAAAGAAATGGCTTGACTAAGTCTGAGTGGTAACTTTCAAAATTATTTAAAAATAATTTTGATGCTAATATATCTCGCCACCAACAAACAAAAAATGTGTATTACCGCATCACTTACCTACGCCCTTGGCAACGTTGCTTCGTGGCTGTCATATTGCCAATCCCCCTCCCCCCTTAAAATAGTTATAGATCGGGCCGGATAGTGTATTGGCCATGTAACATACGTTATCCTTGAAAGTAGTTACGATCACTCATCCCTCAGAGTCGGATTGGGCCACCCGGGAAACCGGGGATCCCCGGGGAGGCCCCCACTACAGGAGGCGCTTGTTTAAAAAAAAATTGTACATCTGTAATGGATTTGCATGAAAATTGCATCTCTAAGTCGCAAGAAAAAATTTCAAATTCACGTCGATTTTCTTTAAAATAAGCTAGCTTTCAAGGGGGCCACGCCCCTCCCCCCCACCCAATATTAAAAGAGGCCCTTGTTTCGAATAAACATTCATTTCTTAAATTTGTAACGAATTCTTACAAAAATTGTGTCTCTAAGTTCCAGGAAAACGTTACAAATTCACGCTGAATTTATTAAAAACGCTAGCTTACAGGGCACTTATCCGAACCCCTCCCCCACCCCCTCCCTCCACTTCAGGAATCCCTTGTTTCAAAGAAAAATAAAAAAATAAAAACTCTGAAATGAATTCGAATCAGAATTGCAACCCAAGTTACAGGAAAACGTTTCAATTTCCCGCAGATTTCTTTAAAATGCACAAGCTTAAGGTATCTCCCCCCCCCCCCCGGAAGTTGCCCGAGGCCCCTGCAGTACATTCCCGGAGAGGCCCGACCCCACCCAATCCGACGTTGCTCATCCAACGACTGGTCGCATTGAGTTGCAGCTCAGAGAGAGCAAAACATGGGTTCGCAAGGGACACCCCAGTGTCCCGCTGTCCTTTACACCACTCCTGACGCTGTGAAAAGCTCCTAAAGCGTAAACACCAAAGCCCTGCCTTCAACCAGTATTCATTTACATTCGCTGCTATTAATACTGCACCATTAACATTTCAAAACTTTGTTAACAACACATATTTATCTTTACAGTTGTGCTGGTGGGCGTTTTGTCAATAAATTTCGAGAATCTCTTGATTGCGCTACATAAACGTCAAACACTGAACACTGCGTCGAAGAGATATAATCTAATAGTCAAAACTCGTACTGTAATGAGTTGTGGTGAACTTCGCAAACAAATAAAGTTTTAGATTTACTTTATTTAAGACAGGAAAACTGTAATAACACATATACAAAAGCTGCCAGAGCCAAAGAGAACGCAAAAAAAAATTAAACACATGGCAGTCATCTTGGAACTACTTTTTTTTTTACCGGTGGGGGCGAGGGGGTGGGGGCACCTGCAATTTCACAATGATTCATCGGAATGAAAACAAATCAGTTAAAAACAAGCGAAGGTACAATGGATCCAGCATTACAACTATACATTACAATTCACCAAAATCGAAAATTGGTGTACGAGAAACCACTAAGTTCCAGAAAGCGTCGGCCATTGAAAGTAGTGATAGCCCAACCAAGAAAAGGCCACTAAGGTTAATCATATTAGCCAGCCAACTTGGTGCATTACCCTCATATTTAATTTATTTGTCTGACTACTTTCTTAGATTGTTGAAACACGTTGGACTTAGAAATGTACAATCCTATAGCTCTGCCATTGCCATTTAGTCAACTCGTCATATTTGCAGATAAACATAATCAACCCGCCTCCCCACCCCCAAAAAAAAATTAAAGAAGAGGGCAAAGCACTAAGTTTGCTGGCTAATAGGATCAACCTTGGCAGTCTTTTCCTGGTAGAATGATATCACTACTTTCAAGGCCGACTCTTTTACCAGTTTTGGATTTGGGTAGATCACAACTATCATAGCTGAACTGTGAACGTATCAATGGTCCCACCATCTACTTCATCGCTATAAATTTCACATTGGTAATTAATCGTCTGTAGTCATGTACACGTAAAATTCAGCAAAAAAAGTAATAATAACAATTAATACAAAATAAATTAATTTTCCAGTAAAATACAGGATGTCAAAAAAGTCGTGGGCCACCCCAATAACTTGTCCAAAACTGTGGGACTAATCGTTATAGCGCGGTAGATAAGCCTCGAGTTCTGCATTTTAGTGAGGAAAGCACCAAATTTGGTCTACATGCTAATTTAGGTTGTATACTGATGAAATCTGGGTATGGGGGCCAACTGAATTTCTCAAACCGGAAGTGCCCATTTTTAGCTATGAACCAAACCAAACAATAGCTTGACCAGCCTCCATCTATGGGAAAAAGTGTTTAAAATGTGGCACATCATACCTTAATTATACTATTCTTCATATTTCTGGGAATATTAGGCTGACTGAAAGGCAGCTCAAGGGCTCTAACGAAAAATCAAATCACAGAAGGTCAAATTTTGGACGAAAAATCATATTTTTGTCATTTTCTGCTAAACCGTTGCTTTTGCGAAAAAAATGGAGTCTCAATATAATTAAAAGAAATCGAAAAATTTGCCAGATTCAATGGTTTGGTTAGAAATTACTTAAATATTACTTGAGCAATAACCAGTCTTCATTCTTATCATAATTACAGTGTGTATTCATAACGACTCTAGACGCTGTACTGCTACTGTACCATTACTAATCCTAGAAGTGGATGTAGGTAAGTTCACCCGAAAGCGAAAGATGTCCATTATTCAATAAAGCCAGTCAAACTGTTTTACTGTAATTATAGACTGAGCCATAACTGAGCTTAAGTACTGATGTAGGGCATAAGTAATTTTACACAGCTCTGTCCCCCATAGTTACACAAGCTATTTTACAAACACTAAAAAAAAATGTCATCCCTTCAGATGCGACTAGTTCCAATATTTGTGTTAGTTAGAAATGGTATAGTAACAGTTAAAAGGTAAAAGTTAGTAGACATAGGAACAACATAATATCAACTAAGTTTTTAGTGGAAGCAAAACAGTTGCACTGGGATCATTGGAGAAAAACATCTTCACCTAACACCTACAAACGTTGATTCTCACAATCAAAGCTCATCACATTATCATCAGTCTATAATGATAATAAGGACTTTAAAAGCGAGATCAACATGGAAAAGTAGCTCATTCTTAATTTTTTGTATGACTTTACGAGAGTAGATTGGCTCCTCAACATTCAGAGAAAGAATTGAAGGATTCGTTCTGCCTCTGCCTGTGTTGCACTAATCGAGTCATAAACGTTAGCTTTCCGATTGCTTTCAGACTGTGTTTCCAGACATATTTTTGCCAGAATAGAAGATACCCTTGTTGGAGGCAAAATATAGAGCGTCGCCATATTAGGTGTTTTTCAGGTCGTACAGCTTTTCCTTTAGGTGCTGATGACCTTTAATCAAGCAAGGGAAGTAATCTGGACTTCACGCATGTGCACAAGATACAACTCTAGTCCAGAACTTTCTAGCAACGTTGAGAAGTTGAACACCGGATGTTTCTGGAAGCCGTAACCCCTGGCAACCAGCCTCCTCCTTAGCTTCTGATGAAGAAAAAGTCTTCACTCCTTTTGTCGTACATAGCAAATGGGACACGTCCAGACATAGCCTTCGCCGTGAATTGTTTAGCGCAGCGTGCCTCAAACCCTTCCAAAGAAGATTGGATGACCGGAAACGCGTACTGCGTCACCTCCAGGGTTTGAAAGACTTAAGCCTAGCTGTTAGCCCCGACAGCACCGGACTTAAAATTTTCACAGATGCGAGCCACGCAAGCGATCTAGAAACAAGGCGTTCCACTACAGGCATTATAGCCACGTATGGTTCCGTCCCATTTTTATGTAGATCAAACCTTCAACGCACCATTTCCCTCTCAACGATGGAATCCGAATACAAAGCAATTTCACAAGGAGTTCAAGAGTGCCTATGGACCCGTGAACTCTTGATTGAATTAGGTGTTATACCGTCAAATGAGATAAAGCCAATTCCGTTGCTTACAGATTCCCAAAGTGCAAAAGCTCATGCTGTTAAGTTTCGTAGAAAAATCTAGAACGAAGCACATTGATGTAATCTACCATCATGTTCGTGAACGCATAGAAGATAAAAGCGTGGAAATTAATTACGTTCCTACAAAGACAAACATAGCCAACCTGTTGACAAAACCACAATCTGGAATACGGCATAATTACTTGTCTAATCTTATAAATGTTTCTTGTTCCAGATAGATGCATTAGTCAAGGGGAGGATTGTTGGCGGCAACATATTGAGCGTCGCCATATTAGGTGTTTTTCAGGTCGTACAGCTTTTCATTCAGGTGCTGATGACCTTTAATGAAGCAAGGGAAGTAATCTGGACTTAGTAATCTGGAAGTAGTTGTATCGCTTGTGCACAAGATACAACTCAAGTCCAGAACTTTCTAGCAACGTTTAGAAGTTGAACACCGAATGTTTTAGGAAGCCGTAACCCCTGGCAACCAGCCTCCTCCTTAGCTTCTGATGAAGAAAAAGTCTTCACTCCTTCTGGCCTTGCGCCATTGTACACTTCGTCCCCTTTCGAATTCCTAATTGTAAATATGGTCATGCAAATTTTTATCCCACAGCATTAAACCTGCTGATGTTTGATGTTCATGATATTCACGGTTTTTTTTATTCACGGTAGAAACCTCCAACAACCCTGACCCTTCAGAGTGTTTTGTCGGTATATTTGTCAGGGATCATGGGAATTCAGAGCTCGAGAAGGTCAGTCTGGCTCGTCCTATTCCAGGGTTCGCCTAAAAAAACCCAACCCTATAAAACCAGTGGGTTTTTTCGGGTCGAACCCGCCTGAAAAAAACCCATCAAAAAATCCAAATATAGGTTGTTTTTTTTTAACTAAGCAAAATGCGTGAATTAAAACAAACCTATTAAAATGTCATTTAAACTGTCATTAAAATGTTTATTGTTTGCTGTTTTAATACAAAAAATCACCAGTCACTTAGTTCAGCACATCAGTAACGGTATACTTTAACTATTTCTGGGCTTTATCTGTACCCAATCTGTTTCTCAACTTAGACCAAACAAGTCCAAATACTGAAAGAAAAAAAAAAACCCGCTCGGTTGATGCAGAGCTAGCTGAAGCACAATGAAGAGCCCAAAAAAATCACAGGAAGCTTTCAGGTAGTTTCTTTAATTTCTAGTTCTTCTTGCTCGTGAGTTGCCACCATTTTGCTGAGCTGAAGCTTTGCTTGACACTCTCCTTAAACATTGACTTTGGATAGAAAACTTCGTCTTCTAGCGTGAATGCTAGCACTCCAGCCAAAAAGTCGGGATGATACGCCACTACCCACTCCTCTGCTGTATCTTCGTGCTCCAGTGTTAGGTTTTCCCCTTTGTTTATGGGGGGGCTGGGTCTTTTCCGTAAAAACCCGGGTTTTTCGAAACCCTGTCTATTCCACTTTATGGCTGATATGATAGGCGTATCTGTTCTTCAGCGAATGCTGTGTACAAATTCTGTTTCTCAGCTAGACTGATGCATGGTTGAAACTGGCAATCTTATGCCTTGCTTTGATAAGTTAAATGGCCCTTTCGACTGCAAACCAGGTTTGTCTGCTCTATACTTTCCAGGAATTATATAAATAAGGTTTATCTCTACCTTATCTTCGTCAGCCCCAGATAGCTTCAGCCAGATGGCAACCTCCTTACACTCTTACAGCAACATATATGGGAGAAGGCTTATCTACCCAATCAACTTTTGCTGTCTGCTAACATTTATTGGCAAACAAGGTCTCAGAGCACAACAATATTCAGAACATCAGTATGCTGAAGAATTCAAACTTCAGGTTGCTATACACATATGTGGAATGACATGAAATGACTTCTCAGTTTCGAACAGCTATGTAAAGATCACATGAGTCCTTCAGTCTTTAGACATGCATGCAGCTTACATGAGTGGAGCTAGATAACTTCTCAATCTTTCAATATTTATACAGGTAGAATACAACTCCCACTTTGTTCAGACAGCTTTACACAGTTTGTTATCTATCTGAGAGTCCGCAGATGGGCTGGTATCTCTTCACACCGGATCTGACCTCTCTTCAGCTACTGACTACTGACCTCTCTTCAGATGGAGATTCATTGAAAGCTTGTCATCTATTTTCATCCTTTAACTTGTCATCTTTTAGCATGTCATCCTTTAGCTTGTCATCTATTTTCACCCTTTAGCATGTTATCCTATAGCTTGTCATCTATTTTCACCCTTTAGCATGTCATCCTTTAGAATGTCATCCTTTAGTTTGTCATCTATTTTTATCCTTTAACATGTCATCTTTTAGCATGTCATCCTTTAGCTTGTCATCTATTTTCATCCTTTAACATGTCATCTATTTTCATCCTTTAACATGTCATCTTTTAGCTTGTCATCTATTTTCACCCTTTAGCATGTCATCCTTTAGCTTGTCATCTATTTTCATCCTTTACCATGTCATCCTTTAGCTTGTCATCTATTTTCACCCGTTAGCATGTCATCCTTTAGAATGTCATCCTTTAGCTTGTCATCTATTTTCATCCTTTAGCAAGCTACAGAAAATGGTTTTGGCTTGGTTTCAACCTTTAGGAAACAACGGAGAATGATAAGTATTAGCAGAAAAACTGGTTCTTTGTCAGTTTATGGAACACGACATAGAAAAGGTATTTTGTGACCACTTCAGCCCTAAATAGGTCATCAGCATTTAGACTCCTGAAACTCCTTAGCATTTAGACCTTTATGTTGATACGTGTTTCCTTACATACTTCTTGCCTTACTTCAGAAGTTACAAATCTACACGTAAAGGCTTTAGACACAAGAGTAGTCTGATTCCTCAGATTTCAGTTGTTAAAGAGAGTATAGATTTTATCAGGAAAAAATAAATACAGAGTAAACCTTTTGGGTAACGTAAATAGATTTTCATCTGTATGTATTTAACTTTTATTGAGCCCTCGGCCCTCCGTCCTGTTTTCTGTTTTATCAGGGAATGCAAACAAAGAGAAGGTCTCACTCCTTCTACACATAAAAAGACAAACACAAAACATAGTCCTTCTTAAAATACCCACGCTGAGTACCAGGTTCATTCTCGATATTTCGACAAAACAGAGACAGACAACGTTTAGCATCTACTAATCTTGTTAACACTTGCACGTTCTATCTAGTCTAAAGACTGCTGTAAAGAATTCTCCTTAGTGCAGGCGTGACTCTACTCTAGCCTGCATGATCCAGCTCTTCATCAGCCATTAGGTGGCTATAATGCAAGATCTAGGTCTTCTTCAACCATTAGATAGGTACAATACAGGATTTGGGGCGATCTTCAGCCGTACAGCTAGCTACAATACAGGTTCGGGGTCTTCTTCAGCCGTTAAGCAGCTGCAATATAGGATAGATCTCTTCTTTAGCTATTAGGCAGCTAGAATGCACAGTACGGATGTTCTGAGCCATTACGAACATACAATACAAGATACCCCTGTTCTTCACCTCTTAGGCAGCTACCAGACCTTCTTGAGTCATTACACAACTATAATGAAGGCTTCAGGTCTTCTCCATCAATTAGGCTGCTACAATACAGGATCTGCGGCGAACTTCAGCTGTATAGCTAGCTATGGTACAGAACCCGGGTCCTCTTAGTCGTTAGGCAGCTACAATACAGGATCTGGGTCCTCTTTAGTCGTTAAGCAGCTACAATACAAGATCTGGGTCCTCTTTAGTCGTTAAGCAGCTACAATACAAGATCTGGGTTCTCTTTAGTCGTTATGCAGCAACAATACAGGATCCGGGTCTTCCTTAGCAGTTAAGCAGCTACACTACAGGATAATAGCACTTTTACAGCCATATAACTTTAATGTGTAAACTAGACAACGTCCTTAGTTGGTTTGATTTTTGGTTGGTGTATGAAGTTTAATGTTGCTTTCAGCTTATGAGTTATGTCATAGGCAAGTTGGACTATCATGTAGTAATTCCTGCTATTGTAGTGAATCTGATCTAAGGGAAGCTATTGAGGGCTATCGCCTTACAGCGTAGACCACGTGTTTGTTGTGACACGCCCGCTTATAGGACAAACAACACCATTCGATCAACGAGTCGCCCATTGTTGTAGCCGTGCTGATAGCATGATCATAACTTGTGTGTACTTCTGTATGTACTCCAGATGTGTACTAAGCTATGCCGCGTGATGCCAAAGTTGCTGATTATGTCATTGTCTCTCACAATTTCTAACTAAACCATTGAACTTTGGAATTTTTTTACGGATACAAAAAAAAGGATCTAAATTTGATGTCCTTTAATTATGCTGAGACACGATTTTTCTTGTGAAAGCAACCGTTTAGCAGAAAATTACAAAAATGTGATTTTTCGTCCAAAATTTGACTTTTTGACCTAGGTTTCAGCCCGTGAGCCACCTTTCAGTCAGGGAATTATCCGTAATTTAAAAAAAAGGTATTGTAACAAAACTCTTTAATATAATGTCTGTAAAATTCACTGCATATATACTAGGAAACAGGCTTTGGGCCTATTGCAGGCGGAGCAGATAGAAATTTTTATTTTATATTGATATTTAATCTCATTTTAATGACTTTGCAATAATTGCTAATGCTCCTTAAAAATCTGGATGCAATTCTCGGTTGGCTCATTTAACCATTTTGCCGTTCAATGTGAAGCTTTTTGATAGTCTTGTTCACATTTTGGCTATTTTTTTTTTATGTAGGCCTAGTTAATATTTTTCAAATTAAGTTTAGAGGCTTTCGTTTGCTCCCACATTTATCTTCTGTTTCGTTATTTGAAGCCGTTATTATTGCAGAGCATCTTTCCAAGAGTTAAAATATTAATTACAAACAAAGGGTGTATAGAATTTCTCAGGAAAAAATAAATACATACGCAAACCTATTTTCATTGCCTTTTGGGCAACGTAAATAGATTTTCATCTGTATTTGTTTAACTTTTATTGACACCTCGGCTTTCCGTCCTGTTTTCTGTTTTAACAGATGGAATTTTCTCAATTGTACATTTGATTATTTCAATGAAAGATTATCAATTTTTATCCTTGTTCATTTTAACAAGTAAAAATTCAATCACATACCCCCCCCCCTTTTTTACCGTCACACTTGACGTTTTTGTTTGTAATCCGTGTACCTTTTTTTACAGCAATGGCGTCGCGGAACAAAGCTTTATGCGTGCAGTCGATTGTTGCTGGCCACAATCGACTGCAATAGGCAGTCCAGATGCAACCAGATTGCATCCAGATTCAACAATTCAACTCAGCTCTGAAAGCCTGCATGTGAGTCGCATTGTTCCCTAAATACAATGGTTAATACAATGTAAAACAATCAAAATGATCGTTCAGGGTCCGGTAACTCCGGAACGGCTCGACCAATCGGAAAAGTGGTCTCTCTGAGGATGAAGCCCAAGGAAATTTCTGGCCTAGATCATGTTTCAGATTTTAGGTAGGTGCAGTAGTTTTTTCTGAAACCGTGTCACGAACAACAACAACAACAACATGTGGACAGTTTTCAAATTTACGTGTGGCTCCGTACGTTTACTCTTGCACGGAATTGCATAAAAGTTGGTATAAATATACCTTCTATACCTATCTACTATCTGGCCAAGTTTGGTCGAAATATATTGAATAGGAACGGAGAAATTAATAGTTTTAGTTATGCTGGAAAGAGGATTGGTAAAGCACAACAGCGCCAAAACAGATAGAATTTTCTCAATTGTACTTTTTATTATTTTAATTAAAAATCATCAATTTATATCCGTGTTCATTTTAACAAGTGAAAATTCAATCATATATCCTCCTTTTTTTACGGAACTCTTGACGTTTTTGTTTGTAATGCGTGTACCTTTTTTACAGCTATGGCGTCGCGATACAACGCTTTAGGCATGCAGTCGATTGTTGCTGGCCACTTTGAAACAATTCAACTCAGCTCTGAAAGCCTCCATCTGCGAAATAAATACGCCATTCTATGGTTTCTAGCTGCCACGTAGCTTAGTTAGGTTTAAATGTATATCGTTTAGCTGAAACAGGGATTCTTTCATAATTATTTATTCAGGAGCGCTGGCCCGTAGCCGTACGCTCCATCCTACTCTAGTATACATAATCCTACACTACTTACGCACCAACTTACTCTACCAACAGCATCTCCTACACCTCACGATCACTACTCTGACCGACTACCTCCATGTTCCTGTGTTGCGTTACATCATGCCTGTCTCTCCCATCACAACACTTGGGCACAACGCACCCATTTGCCCTTCAACAATCGACTTTTTAGTAAAGACATACCACGTGCACGAAGAATGGATATGGAGTTTGCAGAGTGGCATTGTTCCCTAATCACAATGGCTAAAACAATGTATAACAATCAAAATGATCGTTCAGGGACCTGTAACTCCGGATGGCTGGACCATTCGAAAAAGTGGTCTCTGTGAGGATGAAGCCCACGGAAATTTCTGGCTTAGATTATGTTTCAGATTTTAGTTAGGTGCAGTAGTTTTTTCTGAAACCGTGTCACACAAGAACGCGAACAAGAACACCACCACCAACAAGAAGTGAACAGTTTTCAAATTTTCGTGTGGCTCCGTACGTTTACTCTTGCACGGATTGCATAAAAGTAGGTATAAACTTGGGAAAAGTTGCTATCTATATCTGGCCAAGTTTGGCCGAAATATATTGAATAGAAACGGAAAAATTAATAGTTTTAGTTTTGCTGGAGAGAGGACTTCAATCATATATATAATGCATTTACCTACAAGCGAAACAATCATCAGTAACGATAGTACTTTACAATAATCAAAAGTTCCACGAGTCCCTATATATAAGCCGCCTTCTACGACAATGTTGAAGCGCACACCTTTGGCACATACTAAATCCGCGAACGCTAATTTTTGTTAAGTTGGAATTATCACAATTGTAGGTCAAACGATGTTAGCTTGGGTGTGAAGATAGCATTAAATAATTCTAAAGTTTTCAGAACTTTTAGATCTAACATAGCCGCATGTTAATATCGTAAGCGACAGCAACAGAGAAATTAGGCCTATTGCGTTCGAGGTTAAGCCTATTCATTCTTGCAGCAAGGGTTTGAGAGTAGTTTCTATAGCAACGCAGTAAATACTGAAATTATTATACGAGGCCATCGTATTGTTCCACGTTGCGGTAAAAACACGTCGTCTGTTGATTCTTTCGATCTGTATAAACAGTTTCCTGATGCTGCAGCGATTTTAGGTTTCACATTTGGGATTCCCGTTGATAGTGTAAACGTCCAGTTTGATTGCCATGTTGCGTAAATTCCTCCAAGCAATCTTTCTCACATGAAACGTATGTAAGTCGTTACGGAATCGTTTTGTGTTTTCCATTTACCTCTCTTTCTCTAGTGGTTAGAATGCAATAACCAAATGTGATTTATTCTTCGAGTTACGTCGAAAAAGATATTTAGCTATAAGAAAGCAACGATGATTTATTTTAACGGTTTTTAAAAGTTCACTTGATTACCAGCAGCACAGTGTATGCTTCGTCGGAATTCCTTAACCATTCAAGATTCCAAATTTACAATGGCGAGTGTTTGATCGATAAATTCGAAATATCGTAATTTCGTGGATTATAATTGTTCAATTTTCGGGAAATTCGAGATCAGCAATACTATTGGGGCTATCTAGCAATTTGGAAAATTTCATAGCAATCTGCACTTTAGTTTCGGCTCCACCCAGACTACAAAAGTGCCATCAACCAACCAACAGCCCAACCAACCAACATTTTGTAGTTTAGTGTGCGTTATAGGCTAGGCTAAGCTCCGCCAATTAATTCGAAAAATAAGACAGCCGAACCATTCACGTGAAAGAAAAAACGTAGCAATGCACCAAGTTTTAAAGTTGCATTGTATTTCTCACGATTGAAAAGTTGACTTGTTTTTGGTATCACAGATGTTCAATGGTTAAAAACTTGGTAGCTTTTTTTGGCTTACAGTTTATTGCTTTGGTTGAGATTATACTGAATGAACAAAAAACAGCTTCGCCGTTTAGAAAAACAGCATTATACAGCTCGTGTCCTTATGGAACTTACAGCTGTGAAAGCACACAAATAAAAACGGATTAGAGTTCACTTGAACGAAACTAACTATAACTTGAACTCCAATTTCATATTATAAATACAATACATTTATTTTTGCCACGATGTTACATCGCTATATTCTATGCCAATTTCAATTTTGCAAATGTCTAAAATTGTGGTGCAAATTGCAATGCAATACCACTCATTTCGAGCCCTGTAGATCCCTTCACCTCTGGTTTTACAACCTTGTTTTTTTTTTCTTTTTTACCCACGAGTAACGGAAATTCCAGGCATGATGCTCCACTATCAGCAGTAGTCTGACCTTCCAAAACCCCATACAGCCAGCGTATCCACCCAAAAAAAAATTATATTTTGTAAAAGATTGGGGTAATACTGCATTACCGTTTTTTAGAAATAAAAATGCAATTTACTTCAATGAAAATCTGGGTCCCAACACCCCATACAGCCAGCCTATCCACCCAAAAATAAATTATAATTTGTACAAGATTGGGGTAATACTGTATACCGTTTTAAGTGGTAAAAATGTAATTTGCTTCAAGGAAAATCTGGCCTCCCAACACCCCATATAGCCAACCTATCCACCCAAAAATAAATTATAATTTGTAAAAGATTGGGGTAATACTGTATTACCGTTTTTAGAGGTAAAAATGTAATTTGATTCAAGGAAAATCTGGCCTCCCAACCCCCCCTTAGCCAGCCTATCCACCCAAAAATAAATTATAATTTGTAAAAGATTG
>JAHWFP010008035.1:83486-97652 GCA_023313725.1 Lithobius niger | reverse complement strand
TCCGTCAGGTCTTTGATCGTCCCGTGATTCTTCGGAATCTCTCGGGCGCACTGGCTATACGGCGGGTAGGTTACAGGTAGTATACTGGGCTTGGACTGTTTGAGTGAAAGAGCGAACCCGGGGCCTGCCAATTATGTTACTCCGTCAGGTCTTTGATCGTCCCGTGATTCTTCGGAGTCTCTCGGGCGCACTGGCTATACGGCGGGTAGGTTACAGGTAGTATATCGGGTTTGTTGCGAGAAAGAAATTCCCGATTCCCTTCGGTGTCTCTGTGACTTGGATGTGGAGTTGTTATTTGCTGGTGTTGGTCTTGTACCATGCATCGGTGACGCTATCGGCCAAGTGGTTGGCTTGTTGATGAGGACGGCGTGTGGGTCATTTGCTCAAAGCTGGTTGCAGCCATTGGACTAGTAGCGATACTTCGGTGATGAATTGGTGGGCCCTCGCCTTTGGGCTTGGATCTGCCATCCTGATCTGGAGTGGAGCCATTGGACTGGTGGCAAAAGACTTGGCTGATGAGCACTGTGGTCCCGACGTTCTAGGCTGGTCGAGCTGTTTGGACTGGTGGCGATGCTTTGGTGGTGAGCGACGGATCCCCCTTGCCTTCGTGCCGGCAGATCCCCGTTCTAAACCAGAGTCGACCCTTCGGACCGAGTTGCAAGACTGGTGCAAACGTAAGCTGTCCTATCGACGATCACCCATTATTGTGAGGATGGATCCCTTGCCTTTAGGTTCGACGTTTCGTTCTAAGCTTGTTGAGCTGTTTGGACTAGTGGCTTTGGTGGAAATCGGCACGCCTTTCGAAACCAGCTGTTGGACTGAGTAAGCAAGACGAGCGGTGAGCAATGTCGTCCTTTGGGTGCACTGTTCTGAACTAGACGAGTTGTTTGGACTAGTGGCTTTGGTTGTGGGTCCTGCTAGCGGACCCCACTCCTCGTAAGTCAACCTGGACCGAATTGCGAGACTGGTGATGAGCTGTGTAAGTCCTCGATGTTGGGGTCGATGTTCTAAACTAGGTTGGAGCTATTTGGACTAGTGGCTTTGCTTGGTGATGATTGGGACGCCTTTCTAGCTGGGTTGAGCCGTTGGACCGAGTAGCAAAGACTTGGTGGTGAGCACTCGTTCCCTTGAGGGTGGGCTGTCTCTGAGCTGGTCGGAGCAGTTGGAATAGTGGCGACGCTTTGGTGGTGAGCGACGGATCCCCCTTGCCTTCGTGCTGGCAGATCCCCGTTCTAAACTGGGTTGAGCCGCTGGACCAGCAGCAAAGACTTGGCGACGAGCAGCCTGGCCTCATCTTCGGGCTTGGAAGGTTCTAAGCTGTTTGAGCCATTTGGACTGGTGGCAACGCTTTGGCAGTGAGCTGTGGGTTCGTCCTGTAGTACATCTCCAGAGTGCTGCCGGACCTAGTGGCAATAGTGGCGGTGGCCCTTTAAGCTCGGAGAGGTCTCTTGGAACTGGTCGGAGCAGTTGGACTAGTGGCTTCGTTTTGGTGACGAGTGGTACTCCATTCTGAACTGTAGCTGAGCTATTGGACCTGCAGCAAAGACTGGTTGGAACTTGTTGAAAGGCAGTCGTTTCGAGCGTTGCCAGTGCTATACTAAAGTGGGTGTTTGACGAGACATTCATGAACTAGCTAGCTGACGAGGTGGCTAGGCGTCGAACATTGGGACGTTCGTGTTTTTCGACGAGTTCCTTAGTGTAGTGATCCACCTGAGGCCCGTCTTTCCTTCTGGTCTCGAAGGTTAGGCGATCGATGACTGTGGATCATGAGGGTGTGGTGGTGGGGCAGAGACCACTACTTACAAGCCTGAGGATGACCCTTACTGGATGATGACTTGGATGATGACTTGGCATGTGGCTAAGTCCAAAAAATGGGACTTTGTACTGAGGGGATGGACTTGGTCTCGACCATCCCTGAATCAAAAGAGACCCGCATACTAGCCAAGCTCCGCAATGGTGGAGTTTGGCTTTTTTTTTAACCCTTATGGTGACGGTTAACATCGCAATACCCAGAGAATTTGGCTAAGTCCAAGTCTTGCCAGACCCTGCAATGAGGCAGGGTTTGGCTTTTTTTCTGACCTTTTTTCATTACCCAATATGGTGACGGTTAACATCGCAATACCCAGAGAATTTGGCTAAGTTCCACCCAAAGAAAACCCCACACCCCGCCGTCACCTGAGACCTGGCATTCGTCGCGGTTTCAGGCTCGGATTGAGTACCTGAAGCCACGACGAATACCGGGTCCAGTGTCAGTGAGGTTTGGGGCTTTTAGTCTTTTCCTGAAAAGTCAAAGTCACAGTTAGGCAAAGGGAAAACATAATTCTGAACAAAGGTTACAAGGTTTATTCGGCGTTGGCTGTACAAAGCTATACAAGTTCAATGAAAATTCAGCCTAAAAATCGAGATCCAGGCGATCTTGATGCAGCTGCCAACAAGTTCGTCCACCGTGCCTTCTTCTCGAGCTTTCGTCCGTGCACACGTTCGTGCGACAAGTTGCGCACCACCAGATGGTCTCGTGCCGTTCCTGTCTGTACTTCCTGCACACCTGGCATCTGCGGCTCCTCGTACTCTTTTCGTGGCGATGACTGGTACCCAAAATGGCTGGAAGTCTTATGAGGCGTGTCTTGCGTACTCGGTTGATGAGTTGGTTGGCCAGCGATCTTCGGTAAGTCAACTGGGAGCGTTTGCCAGCCCTATCGAGGCCGCAGACCATGACCATGTTGAGCCTGGCATTGACGAGAATCTGGTTGAGCTTTTGGAAGAAAAGGTAGCGGTGCCATCTAATCGACCTCCTGCCGACGTAGAACGAGGAGATGAGGTGATTGGCCATGTCCACGCCATTCATGGTCTCCGTGTAAGTCATGGCTGCCGGTGGACAAGTGACTAGGTGTTTCTGGCCCCCGATGAGTCTTCCGACGGTACATTTTCCGGCCAAGGGATCCACGTGGGTGCTGAGTAGAGGGACGGCCTTGGTGTCACACCAGATGCTCAGCAGTAGCCGGCCGCTCTGACGCAGGATACTGTCGCCACGTTCGTGCTCTTTCTTGAATTTGCGCAACTCCTCCGTGAACTCGTATGGCATTCCGGCAGCATTGGCGCGTAGGCTCCCGCATCCGAAGGTTCCTAGCTTGGTGTAGAGGACCTGAAACAGCAGTGCCGAAGTGAAGCGGTTGTCACAGACGATGGTGTAACCCTGGTTGAGGTAGTGGCGCGCGGTGTAGATCGTTGTGTGAGCCATCTTGTTGTTCTCGAGTTCCTTAGCGGGGTCTTGGGCGGGGTCAATGGCCATGTGGCGCTTTTTTCCAATGTGTGCCTCGTCGTTGAGTATGTAACCGTCGAACGGGTCGCAGAGAGTGAAGTGTTCAAAGCCGACCTTGATGGGCTTCTTGGGCTGGTATACCTTGATCTTGGATCTTCCAGTGTATGCAGTCATTGACTCGTCTATGCAGAGAACTGATCCGGGGTTCCTGCACTTGCGGAATGCCTGGTTGATAGCCTCCATCATCGGTCGAACCTTCATTATTGCGTCCATGTCCTCCTTGGCCTTCTGCTCTTCCATGGCTTGCCTGGTCGTGGGCGATGCAGTCTGGGGATCGGTACCAGTGAAAGACGGTTCTTCGGACAGCCGAAAGTTGTTCCAAATTTGATTGAACCTTGTTCTGGTCATGGTCGATCTGATGGAGTGGTTTCCCAGGTCTGGGGACGTGGACCAATACTGCGCCATCTCCGGCAAGTCGTTGTAACCCATGATTATCAGTATTCCGATGAAAGCCAGCAACTCGTCTTTCGTCAATGGTACCCAAGCGGGAGTGGGATGTGGTTTCTTCCGTTTCGGCGATGTTTGGCAGGCTTGCGTGGTTGTCGTTACTGCTGGGTCTTGGCTGGAGTTGGAGTTGGAAGTGGCCTCTGCTTGTTCCCCTGGCTGAGGGAGTTGCGACGATACGACCGTTGAAGGTGTCTCCTTGGCAGCTGGCTCTTGGCTAGAGTTAGCCCCTGCTTCTTCCCTTTGGATTTGCGCTGGCTGGATCGGCGACGTTGACGACGAGGACTCTGACTGGCTCCTGAGTGTCTTGTCCACCTCTGCACACATCTGCTCTAGCACCAACCGTCCTGTGCTCAGATCTTCTGGGGGTTCTGTTCTCGAGTCTTCTGGGGATTGTACTGGTGGAGCGCTTGGCTGAGACTGTTGTTGGCTGAAACGGTGATTGACATATTGGGTTATCCTGGCGTGGCGCATCTCCTGGAGGTAGCAACTTCGAGGAGGCAATAATCGTGTCCTTTTTTGCTCGGGTGGTTCGGGGAACATATTACTTCTGTAGATCTTGTCGTACAGTACGACTCGCCAGCGTCGTTTCATGGCTTCTAGTTTACTCGGTTCCAGTGACGGTGGCGGTGATTGTGGGGGTGGTGGCTCGACTACGTTGGCTGTCGTTGTGGTGGCTCTTTCTTCCTCCGCATCTGACGAAACGATGCAGATTATCTCCTCGGATTCCTTACTTATGAATCTACCTGAACGACCCCGAGGGAAGGGAACGATTCCTCTTTTGGTTCGTCTCATAAATGGCCGCGCCTGCGATGTTGCGACTTTGGCTTTTGGCTTGGTATTTTGGCTGGACGACGAGACCGCCTCTGCTGGTGTGGGACGTAGTAGGACCGACCAACCGGGCTCATATGTGGGCAACGTCGCTTCTGATGATTGCCTTGGCATGGGAGTAGAGGTTTCTGTTAAGGTTCGAGGTCGTGGTGGGCTTTCTGGCCTTAGCGGTCGTGATGGACTGTCTGGCCTTGCTGCTTCCTCCTCACTGCTAGACGTCGTAAGGCAGGCGTCGGCATTGTCCTCTGACTCGGTTTCTTTTAGTTCGTCATCTAACTCATCCTCATCTGATTCTTGGCTGCTGCCTTCATAGTAGTCCTCATTTTCCTCGCAGTAATATGGGTAGTCTGATTCGTCCTCCTCCTCCTCGGCGACATCTGTTTCTGGCATTGGCGGCTGTGCTTGGCTTGACCCGGCTTCTTCCATGTGGACGTCTGGTTGTGGTATTCCCAGCTGTGGTTCAGTCGGAATTCCAGTGAGTGGCAAAAACTGGCAGTAAGTGATGTGGGGTGGTGATGGACGTGGCTCCCCTTGAGTCGAAGTCCCTGCATTGCCTTTTGGTCCTGGTGTGTTGGCTGACGTGACGTTCCGTGTGCTGCGTCTGGCATTGCTGGCCCTGTCGTCCATGAATTGGTTGGTCCTCCTTATGATGAAATCTGCAGTCTCCCCGAATAATTCCATGAAAAAATCCAACTCCTTGCTCTTCTTGTTGCATCTGCCAATGTAGCCCATTGGAGGTCCGGAGAAACCTTTCTTGTCCTGGTACTCGCTCAGCTCTTCCGTCCAAACCCGATGAAGTTGCCTCCGATTCTTGCCGGCCCTAGACTTTTCTACTACGGCGTAGCTGGGAAAGTCGTCCATCGGCGCCTCTGCAGCCATCATCCTGTTTGCCCGCTTCTGGTCGAAGAAATGATTCACATGCGGCGGGTAGGCCATTATATACGGCCACGCATGACCACTGCACATCGCTTCTGCTCAAATGTATGCAAGATCGAGAAGTAGTTGCCACATGACGCAACGTTGTGCAATATTGTGCAACACCCGCGGAACCCGCATCTGGGTGCGGGATAGCAGGATGTGATTGCACCACGCGGAAACAGCAACCGGTCGTGAAGGGCAATGGGCCTCAGATTGCCAGACACTGCAAGGGATCATCAATTGTGTGGCTTTCGATAAAGCCGCGTGCCGTTGTTGCGAACATGGTGTTTGGCATCGGAAATTAGGGGGCACGGCGGACAAGCCCACGCCTTGCTGCCCGACATGCGGGTTCGAGACCAAAAAAACAAAAAAGGCCGGAAACAACATGAGAAAGGAGTGGCAGGGTGGTTGTGGGATGTAGAATGGAATTTCCGAGGGAAAAGCTGATCAATGGACATGTTACATGGATCCCAGTTTGCTAGATGTTCCCGAGACAGTGTTGCCGAATGGGTAAGGCCTTGAAGAGGTAGGTCAGAGGACAGGAGCCATTTTTATCAACTAAGGCCATGTTTGCCCCTGTCACAACACAGGGGGGTTGTTGGTTCGAATCCCGGTCATGTCAACTCTATGAAGCATAGCTTCATATAATTTCGTTGTTTTATTTAAGAAGGGAGAGTTATGCTTACATAGAAATGTGTTCAGGAAGTCGTTGGTGAGAATTCCTGTCTTGTCATCTACATTATTAAAAACGTATGATGTGCGTGTGTGTGTTTGTACTTCTACACCTCTTGAACCAAGGCACTTACAAAGATGGTAGTAGGACCAAATGAAAGATAATTAAATTGCGCTCGGTTAGAAAAGATGGGTCTGATGGCAGGTGTCATGTTTATCCCCTAAGGCTATGCTTGGCCACAGTCACACAAGGGTTTGTTGGTTTGTATCCTGGTCGGTTCATATCAATTAAATATAAGTAAAACTTAATGTAGGGTTTATGATTGTAACCTAAGCGCTGCATACTGCCGGACACTACACACCTTGCTAACCACCCATGAACCGGATTTTATTGCAATTTTTTCTCTAATTAGACTCTCGTTAACACATGATTTAATTATCAGCTGTTTATTTCTCTTAAAATAATGTTGATGCTTTATTTAGACGAATATACCACTCCTTTACTTCAAGACTCATTTTGTTGTAATTTGAAATCTTACTTCTTAATTTTTTATTTATTTGATTCAAACATGTGGTTACTTGTTTAATCGAAATGTTCATTTTAATTATTGTTTTTTTTATTTATTTGATTAAAACATACAAGTACTAGTTTTAATCGTAATGTTAATTTTATTGGTAGTGTTTTTTTTAATTTATGTTTTTAAATTTTGGGTATTTTAAACAGTTTTTTTTATATATTAGACTATTTTAAGGAATAGCTGATGAAATGTAGACAGACATAAGGCGTTATATCGGTGCTAATTGAATTAAAATAAAACCTAATAAAATGACGAATTGGGGTTAGTTAGCATCAAATTAACACCATCATCCAAGGAAATAGATTGTTGATAATTAAGTAAAATGCGAACAAAGAGAGAGATGTAGGTGAAAATTAATATTAAACATAAGTAAACACAATTAAATACTTAAACACAATACTTCAACACAATACTTCAACACAATTAAATTGCTAGATGAACACGTTTTCCCAGGGGCATTTTTCCGTTTTTTCCGGACATCTGGGGCATTTAGTAAGGGGCGTGTTGTTCTGACAAAATTTAATACATAACGGCCAAATAATTACGTTTTTTAATTACGTACACTTGACTACGCATTTGATTTGATTTTGAACAGATTTTTTGTTCGTTTTCGAATGTAAAATAGGGCTAGAAATTCACACACACAACTGCAACTAAATATTGGCGTATTTACTGTTTATCTAGAATTCTGCCCTTAATTCAGAGAGCAATCTTAAGCGTTGGATCAAACAACAATAAACTTCCACATTGGTCTGTGTACTGTCTCGCTCATTGGTGAATCAGTTTCATTGCCGATATACCTGTGGTGCCTTCGAAATATGGTCTTTGTTAATCGTGTTACAACGCATCACACATGCACTAACAATGTACATCGTGTGAAATTTCGTGTTCTAACCTGATTTGGTTTAATCTTAGTTTCCTGTGCAAAAAGAGCAGAGATTATGCTTAATGCATTACCGACTATGGGAACGAACAAATCTAGTCTCCAAACGGTATCGTGGTACTAGCACACGTGTTACTAGCGCACTGTGTTTCTAGCGCACAGGAGAATAAACCATCTATCTAGCAAACAGGCAGAATGAGTCCTCACCCGGTGTTTCACGATTGCTTGCATGATACTCTTTAGGATTACAAACATCTCGAAGTATATAGTAGCGCGTGAATCGCACCGCCTCAGTCGGTGTTTCACACTTATCTGCTTAAGGTAAATTAAAAAAGTCCCTTGCTTAACAAGAGATTATCATACGTAATATCCAAAGAACTAAGGAAATAATTGATAATTTTTTCAACCCGAGTGTTTTGGCCCCTGTAAACAGTATCGGCCAATAAATACCACGAGTAAGTTTAATGGGCCAAAAAACTAGTGTTGAAACACATTTGATAATTTTCAATAGCACGTGGGGTAGTATTAGAGAATATGTCGTCATTTTTTATTATTCAGCACGTTAAATTACGTATGCAAAATAGAAAAATTTATAAAAGTCGCTGCTGCCCTCCAAATATCTATGTGCCGATTTGTCCCACGGCTACCAGGAATAAAATTGTTATTCGCCGCCGCTGAAAAATCTCTCATTAGTACATACCACCAAACATTATTACTTTAAAAAATTCCGTAATAATAAATTAATAAATGTAGTACATATTTTTTCTTTTTCTAAAATTGCAAGAGTAAAAGAAAACCAAATAAGGACTGCAGTGGAGCGTAATAAATTTCAAAACGGTGCTCAGAACTTGTTACTAGGTTACGTTTACATTAGTCTTAACGATGCAGGCGGGTTAACGGGCTTCGCCACCGACTTGTACGTGTGACTACAGGCGTTGCTAGGTTATGCAAACTAACGACACAGTTCGTATTTCAAAAGAACGGCCTTCCTGACTGTTTCTGGTAGGAAAATACATACTTTTTTTAAATGAATTCAACAAATTTATCGTAACGTGTCAACTGTGTAACGTTTGAAGCGAGTGACTGCCGAAAGCGTATCAACTTCTGAAAGCGCTTGCCATGTTTTGCACGGTTTTGCATTACACCAATGAAAGCTACAGGGTATTGCCTTACTGATTTAGTTTTAAATTTACCCAATGAGCATCGACTTACAGTGATACTACAGTCATGGCCAAATTATTATGGATTCTCCAAAAAAAGTACACTTTTTTCAATTAGAAGCATACAACGACTATTTAGGTTACTTAACTGATATTAAAACTTCATTTTATTGTTAGGTATGTGTTTAACTTCATTTTACAACACTAAATTGCACTGTGTGATGCTTTTTGGCAGCTTTCCTAACTTTGACATCAAAGGTTGTAAGAATCATTGCAAATGGCTGACTGCTGGTAGGAAGGATCTCACCAATACTGGTAAGAATTTTAAGCTTCTTCCCTAATTACGATGTTGTAAAAAGATGTACATAAGTTGTTTTAACAGTTTTAGGTTTCTAGAAATGTAGTTGAACTTACTGATTGATGTTTTATTCGACCGAATTCGTCCAAATTCATCCGAATGGTTAAAAGGAATTAAAGCTCACAATTCCACGTAACATAGTCAAATCAAGTTGTTATTGAAAAATACAAGTTTGACACAGAAGGGTATTGCAAAACATTTGCAAATTCACCTCTGGTGGTAATTTGGTATAGAAAAAGGATGGAATTGCATCACCAAAGAGAAGATGTGGGAAAGCACGCTTATCATCTGCCCGTGATGAGATCGGAAACTAATGCAGCTTTGTCAAAGCAATCACAGACTCTCCTCAAAAAGTTAAAGCAACTTTGGGAGAAATCAGGGGTTATTGCAAGCACAGGAACCATTAGGAGGCGTCTGTGTGCAGCTGAAAAGAACACTCGACCGGCCACGAAATTATCCGAAAATCATGCCATGGATGTTGAAAAAAGACTGGACTGGGCAAAATGGTATAATGCTTGGGCTTCTCAACAGTGGAGTAAGGTAAAACACATCGATACCAATTTTGTACAGTGTTTTATCTTACTCCATTGTTGAGAAGTCCAAGCCTTGTCCTGTTTTGCCCAGTCCAGTCTTTGTTTCATTGTCCATGGGTAACAGGCGAATACCCCCCTGGTGAAAAGCCCCCCGGAAAATATACCCCCGTCAATATCCCCCCGTGCGATTTTCCCCCCCGAAAAATATCCCCACAGAAAGTATCCCCCCAATACCAATTTTCCCCCGGAAAATATCCCCCGATAAAAAACGTAAAAGCACAAAACAATGTTAAATAAGTTAGGTGAGGGAATGATAATCATCGTAAAGCTGAAAACTCATAACTGCCAGAAACTCACTGCTGGAAAATACTAGGAATGAAACTCTCCCTTCAGTTGCGTGTTGTTCCTGTCCTTGCATTTCTGCCTTGTGACAGTGTGTTTGATGGTTTTGAACAGTTGCAAGAGGCAGCACCTATCCTAGCTTATTTTGAGGATACTTATACTGGTCATGCATCAAGGTCGCCGCAGCATACTTACAGCATCCAGTCCTGGAAGGTGCCCTTGTGGAAACAATCAGAGCTTCCACGCATAAATAACTCTATTGAAGGGTGGCATTACAATTTTCAATTTGGAGTTGGATGTTACCACCCAAATATTTTTTTTAATTTTTGGAGCTTATCAAAAAGTAGAGGCTTATTAGCGAGTGTACTGTATTCAAATACTGGCTGGTCGTGCACTGCAGCCTAAGCGAAAAAAGTATGTCGTTTCGAATGCAAGCATACTGTCAATAGTTAATGGATACAGAATCATGGACAATCTCAGGAGTGTAGCTCATAATAATAACATATCATTCTACGATGAAAAGGCATGTAATAATTAATTTTCAATTATCTGTGGTAGTGGGGGGAGGGGGGAGGAGATTGGTTACTTTTTACATTGGTTACTTTTTTTCCCAACTTCAGCTTTCCTTTTTTTTTGGGGGGGGGGATGGATTGGGAGTAGATTCTTAAAAGGACATAAATCTTTCTGGTATGTAACCTATCAGATACTCCACCAGCAACTCGACGTCATTTTACCTTTTTTCGATCTGGCCCCGACCATTGCCCGTACTAGGGGTCATAACTGGAAACTTTCCATTCCCTCCGCACGCCTATATTGTAGAAAGAATTTCTTTTCTGTGAGGGTGGCTCACATTTGGAATGCCCTGGGTGTTGATACCGTCAATGCTCCCTCTTTGGCCTTGTTTCGTTGTAGACTATCCAAAGAAAATCTACACTCTTTTCTCAAACGGCCCGTCTGGTTTTCTCGTTCTTCTTAACTTTCATCCTGGATCGGTGTTAGTGGCTCACTCCCCTTCCGATTAAATTGCAGGGTATTTTAAATTTTTTTTTTAATGATGATTTTTTTTTTTTAGTGTTGACAAATGCCACTTGTTGGGTGCTTTAGTTTTTAGTATTCACCGTAGCATTACTTTTAAATTTTTTAACACTGTTTTTACTTTTTAATTGTACAGCATCATTTTGGGCCTTTTAACACTTTTCACACCCTTCCCATGTCCTACACGTTTGGCGATGCCATCGGGGGCCTTTGAGTCCCTGGCAGGTCTAACCTTGGTGGTAAGGCATTCGTGTCCCCAAACCTCTTACCATCATCCATTCCTTGGCCGTTTATTGTACACTGTATTTACATGTAATTGTGGCTGGCTGTCAGTGACTCCCCAGTCCTTGCCAGACCCGTTGCTATCGCAACAAATATTATTATTATTATTATTATAATATATCGTGCGACCCGTTGAGAATGGCATTTGCAACATTTACACAGGTTAGAGTTTAATGGTTAGAGTTTAGAGTTTAATGTCGCGCAAACAAGAAAACGAATGTGTTGGCAACATTTACATACGTTCGAACTAATGTCGCAAAACTGAGCCATGCAGGAAAGCTAACAGGGAGTTATATCCCTTTAATCGGTGGATATTGATGTTAACCATACAAGCATTTCAGCCATACAAGCATTTAATTGCTTCGACTGACATTAGGCTCGTCAAAATTTTAATATTAAACCTTTTAAGCCCATGCCGAACTGGATGATTTTTTTTAAGTTTGGTCAGTCACGGGATTCGAGTCGGCGTTCACTTGGTTTGAAGACGAGGACTCTAACCACTGGGTTGTTCCTGGACGCTTTGCTCGGGATCCCCTGGGACCCTTCCCCCCGCCCCCACAAAGCTCACGTTGCACGTTGGGACTTAGTTTTTTGCCGTTTCGTACCCGGGTACCATTGGGCAGTAAAGGGTTAAAAAGTTAGTATTTTACGGCAGCGAAATTCCGGCAGTTATGATTGGCAGAGGCCTTAGAATGATTATATCATTCCCGCCTCTAACCTAACGGTTTATTTATTTTTGTTTTGAATTCATACTTTTTTTCGTAGGGGAGTATATTTTCCGGGGGGAAATTGGTATTGGGGGATAGTTTCCGAGGGGAAAATCGCACGGGGGGATATTGACGGGGGGATATTTTCCGGAGGGCTTTTCACCAGGGGGATATTCGCCAAGAACCTTGTCCATGGTATGATTTTCGGCTTCTTTTGTGGCTGTCGAGCTTTCTTATCAACTGCACACAGACGCCTACTGACGGTTCCTGGGTTTGCTATAACCCCTGATTGCTCCCAATAACCTCTGATTGCTCCCAATAACCTCTGATTGCTCCCAATAACCTCTGATTGCTCCCAATAACCCCTGATTGCTCCCAATAACCTCTGATTGCTCCCAATAACCTCTGATTGCTCCCAAAGTTGTTTTAACTTTTGGGGACAGTTTGTGATTGCTTTGACAAAGATGCATCAGTTTCCAATCATCACGGGCAGATGATAGACGTGCTTTCCCACGTCTTCTCTTTCTCTTGGGTGATGCAAGTCCATCCTTTTTCTATACCAAATTAACCACCAGGGTTGAATTTGCAATTGT
This sequence comes from Lithobius niger, assembly GCA_023313725.1. NCBI lineage: Eukaryota > Metazoa > Arthropoda > Chilopoda > Lithobiomorpha > Lithobiidae > Lithobius > Lithobius niger. The sequence continues at coordinate 84,997 of JAHWFP010008035.1, read as the reverse complement.
TTTGCAATACCCTTCTGTATCAAGCTTGTATTTTAATAACAACTTGATTTGACCACGTTTACGTAGACTTGTGAGCTTTCCTTTTAACCATTTGGATAAATTTGGACAAATTTGGTCGAATTGAACATGAACAGGACAAAAACATGAATCCGTGTGTTTAACTACATTTCTAGAAGCCTAAAACTGTTAAATCTACTAATGTACATCTTCCTACAACATCGTAATTAGGGAAGAAGCTTAAAATTCTTACCAGTATTGGTGAGAGCCTTCCTACCAGCAGTCAGCCATTTGCAATGATTCTTACAACCTTTAGTGTCAAAGTTAGGAAAGCTGTCAAAAAGTATCACACAGTGCCATTTAGTGTTGTAAAATGGAGTCAAACACATACCTAACACTAAAATGAAGTTTTAATATCAGTTAAGCAACCAAAATAGTCAACATACGCTTCTATTTGAAAAAAATTTACTTTTTTTGGAGAATCCATAATAATTTGGCCATAACTGTAAAACTACTGAAGCTACTAAAGCTACTCGAAAGCTACTGAAGTGTTATCGCTGTAAGTAGGTTATGATTTGACGAATTTAGTACACGATCAAGTAAGCAAATTTCTGTCAGGGAAATTTAAAGCAAAATCGACCATGCATTTATTTTCATTTTTTAACAAAAGGTTAACTATGTATAAAAAAAATCCTTCGCAAGTCAGAATACATACTTTGTACTCTAAATTTTAGTATCATGTAATTTAATTCAGTGTATTCATACTTATACCACGGCTGTGACGTCACGCTAACTCAACGCCATGCTAAATTTCCGTCGGTTAAATCCCGTTAACCAACACCGGAAGTGTGCGTCATGGCAAAAAGTGTGGGTTATCAAGTTACCTCACACTTTTGCCGATAACCAACACTTTTGCCATTAACCCACACTTTTGACACTTCCGGATCACGCGACCGGGAACACACACCAACGACCAAATTACATCGTGAAAAGAAAAACGTAACGCAATAAAAACGCACAAAACTTAATTACTTAAAAGGAATGAAATCCCATCCCTGCAAACTCTTATACGTCTGGCCAATATCTAAGCCATTCACGCTGCGTTAACTCCCCCCTCCCCCTCCCTCCGCAAACTAAAATGCAATGACCTTCATTCATATTTACCTAGTTTTTAAACAATTCTCAAATTACAAACGCTCAAAATGAATTACATACCTTCCCAGAATGTCATTCTATCCCTGCAGCCTTTTATCGAAGTTCTATCACTCCGAAAAGCTTCGAAAACACAAGCGACCTGGCTAGCGTGAAATACGACGCTGCCCAATCCCCCACAAACGGACGCAAACGACGACTCGTCTTCCAACCACTCCACCCTCAGTAAACTAAAATGGAATGACCTTTCACAAAACACAAACACGTTTTAATTAAATACGAGTTAGCTTGACGTCCCAACCTTGATATAAATATGTTATTTATTAAAGAACTATTGGTTATCGATTTTTACACCACGGCTG
>JAHWFP010008035.1:71424-83086 GCA_023313725.1 Lithobius niger | reverse complement strand
TATTCGTATTAAATAATTTTTCACTGAATGCAACGAGCAGGTTTCAGCTGATTATTAGCAGGATTTAACAATGACACGAAGTAGTCAAAGACTTCGAGAAGTGGATAAAAACTACGTCATATGAAGGAGTTTTTGACGTGTGGGAGATCCTGTGCCCTCAATGCAAGATTCATTCTGATGATGTGTGCTCGATCATAAGAAATTTGCTTGTGCGCTGGTAACACGTGCTCTCGTACCACGGAACTTTCCAAACAAGGTTAGTGAGGGTGACCCAGGGAACAATGTGTATACAATACAAACTAATCGACTACCTACTCCAACAACCAGAGACGGAGGGTCGGGGGGAGGGGGGGAGACCATCCTTTGCCCTTTTTAGCAACACTCCACGACCTGGGTGAGTTTGCGTTTTGTTTTGGAGCTATATTTCTACAAAAAACTGCAGAAACCGTGCTCCAAATAATGCCGTCTTGTAGTTTATTGTTGTCACGAGCGTCGATACAGTTAGCACGTGTTCCGACTTCCGAGTAACGTTTTCCGGTTAAAAAGGCTACTAAAATAGCCTATAATAATAGGCCTATGGAAAAACCCAAGTGACATTATATAAAACTCAACTGACAAAAGCTTGATACATGCTGCACGTAATTTTTGAATTCATCCCAGCAGACAACTTTCAGTGCAGGGGGTAGTAGTAAAAAAAAATACACGGAGACAATATATAGGACACATTAGCACAGAAACCCAAATTTATAAAGTGGAGGAAGAAATAAATGTTAAACACTCGTAGCATGCTTACTATAATAGACACTACTTACCATTGTTTGGCTCAGCTTCGGTATCGATTGAAAACATCATGTCAGAACCTTCACATAAAATAGAAACAATTTGTAAATATATGCGCATTACATATTTCCAGCTACAATGTATATAAAGTAAGAGACAATAAATTGTATCAGAATGAAAGGACCTTGTCTGTCTGTGGCACACGCGTAATTATTATGTTGAAATGTAACAGGTGACATTTTCTCAGCATTTGATATTACGACTTTATACGGTGTAAAAGCTTGGTGGCAATCCTTAAGTTTTGTGCTAAGAGATATATCATTTTCTATTGTTTACAGCTCGTCTTCGCCAATCATTTGGACCCAATTTTTTGAGTTACAATGAATGTGACGAAGTAGAGGAAGAATATGTTCGGCACACTTATTGAGCTACTCACAGTAACTACTTACCATTGCTTTCTTCCTGTGCTTTATTATCTTGTTCTGTTTCTGCTTGTATTAAAATAAAAGAATTTATAAACATGTGTACAGTATGCATTTACAATTGTAATGTGTATAAAATACATAACAATAGTAACTACTAAAATGAAATCATGACGTCAGTTAGTCACGGAACCAGGCAACCTCCACAAAACGGAATGAATTAGCACGAAATAGTTCCCATAATGGCTGAAGGAGATGGGTAGCCTATCACTGGGCCCTGTTAACTGTTCAGGTCGCCAGTGTCACAGCGCTTTCACGTCCACTGCGTGCCTGTTTCAAATCTTGGTGAAAATTGAAGCTGCCATTTTAGGGGGTTGATATTTCAGTTTCTGTCTGCATCTCAGTTGAGCTTGTTGCTTGGCATAGTTTTCAGTGACGATGTCATTCATTATTGTTTTTGTGTCAACGTTTTGTTGGTGGGCACATGTCCTTTTTGGGCACATAAGCGTTGGTTGTTGTGCAGTTGTATTAGTGAAAAATTAAATTACTTGGGAACACATCTTGGGATACTTCTTTATGCCTAAACACTAAGACGCCATTTTGTTCTTAGGCCTCCAACATGGGCCAATCTGGGAATTGACCACACACCTGTTATGTAACCTCGCATTTGTTTAACACTCGGCTATTCTTTGGTGAACCCGGGTATCACATGTTCTTATATGTTAAGTCACTTTAAGTATCTCTAATTCACCAAATGTTAGGGAATTAAGGAACCACACATCCCAGGCAATTTTCTATGATCACACAATGTTGCCCTACCTTCTTTCTGTTGATACCCCTTACTATGTCGCTAGATTTGCCAATTAAGCAGTGGGGAATGGAGTGCGAGAGTATCCCGTATTACTTCTGGTACTAACCTATCTCTTAGGATATATCATAAGTAATGACCCTTAGTAAAACCCCTGGTTTGGCTAGGTTCCTTTGGCTCTCCCTCAGCTGAGTTGTTTTGACAGTCTCGTCACCACTCGATCATGTAAAACAAATTTAGAATGCACGTAATCGAACTACAATATTCACAATGTACAGATTTAAGATAAAGTAAATAAACCTGGAACTTAGTGTCGCTACGCACTTGTCATATACCGTTATAATCGATTCCAAAATTAACTTTAATGCACTTGATGCTAGACAACATGTTACTCTTTCTTCGTAATTAAATTGCATTCATTTTGTGGCTGGTATAGTGACTGAGCAATTACCCATTACTGTACGCAATCCTAACAAATGGTTGGTAAAATTATATTATTTTTGTAGGGAGAGTAATAAGACTTTTTCCTAACAAACCTGAATTTTTGGCCTCATTTTACATTCTTAAATGTAAATTAGCTGCATTCGCGTAGAACACATGAAATAATTTGTTTTAGTTAGTTGAGGAATAAGAGCCATGTAGAGGCAGGTAAAAAAGAAAAAAATTGAGAAAAATGTGAGAAAAAAAGTGTATTTATTGTGTTAAATAGTCTGGATCTCAACTATTTTAACTCAGTAGATGATTTACGAGGTTAAAACACGTTTTTTTTCTCCCCATATTTGTCCCGTTTACCTGCGTGAATGCGATCAGTAGTGCGAATAACATTTTTTTTGTTGGGAGAGGGAGGATTCGATGACACCCTTTATACCCACTTTATAAACCTTCTAGAAATTAAACGTATGAATACTTTATTTTTATTCAACAAAAATTGCTTCAACAAAAATGAAAAATAAATTGTAATCTGGCAAACACTGGGAGAGGGCCTTAATACTGCCTCACATTCCTCGTTAGTCTTTATAAGCATAGAACAAAACTCACCAGTAGAACCTGGGACCTTGGATTATCGGTAGGTCAGTCCACTGAGTACTAAGTCGCAAAACGAGAAACAGTGCGAGATTTTCGCGAGATGCATCGGTAAGACAGCAGCAATTTTTTTTCTTAATTCAAACACATTAGCAAAGGACAGCCAAATGTATAAACGCATGTCTTATGAAATGGAGGAAGAAATATATGTTAAACACTCGTAGCGTGCTTACTTTGCCTCACAGACAATACTCACCAGTGTTGGGCTCTGGTTTGGGACTGACTGAAGACTGCGTGTTAGAATCTTCACATAAAATCAAAAAATATATACATACATGCATCGTATATTTCCAGCTACAATGTGTACAACGTATGAGACAATAATTTGTATTAGAATGAAAGTATGATGTCTGCCAGTTGCACAGGACACCTGTAATCTTGGTCTGATCGAAAATAACAAGAATTAGCCGTAATTGCTTCCCGGCAACAGGAGTCAGGTACCCTGTCACTTGATGCTAATCAACAAGTCTAGCAGGAAATTTCCCAGATGATCCTTTCCAGTTACAAATCAGCTAACACATTGTAACAAATCAAGCATTGAACGACTTGCTTTAAGTAGCCTATCTGGGCTGAACAGCCCCACACAACTCCCAACAGACGTACCCCGACAAATTATGACCAAATCACAATACACATAGAATCTGCAGATTTAAAGTATCAAAACTAGATCAACCGTGAGGGGGATTGCTTTGTATGTGTGACAGGTAGTTGTTATACAAATTTCGGACGTCACACTGTGAGCCTGGCCAAAATATTACTCTGCCCTTCTCTCGCCTCAACCAATCAATGTAATATCTGGAAAAAAAAACAGGTTGGGACTCTGGCCAGTGCCACTGTGCCATGACTTAGGTTCCTTTCGATAACGCCGCCTTAAAGAAAGCTACTTTGGCATCTTAAAGTATGCATCGGTTTTCAGGATGTTTTCATCACCTTGAAGTTTGGCATCTTAAAGACAGATGCGTTGATAGGCGGCTTACACAAGTAACGTCTTGCAGAAAGTTGCTTTTGCTGATATCTTATAATAATGACATCTTATTACGATGACATTAAAACTCAACCATCTTCTTTTCATTTGCGTAAAATATTAGTCGTCCAAATCTGACAGATTCGGCATCGTGCTATAAAACAAGTGATAGATGCCACAGACATAATATATCTTAGTCCTTACAGTCTGACAGCAGACTAGGGTATACCAACGTTGTGTTAAGGAAGATTTCTACATTAATATAAATGCATTTTATTTAGCCTCTCATGCCCTATATTTAAAGTTTCCAATCGTTATGGAAGTCAAAAGATTTTACTACTTTTGCTTAATTGCATATACTACATATTAGCATTCATTTAAGTTGTTTATAAGCTGTATGAATAAGGCCATTTGCATTTTAAGAATATGACTGCTGTTTACTCAGTATTAGTACAATAATATTTTTTGGAGTAAATCAGAACTGAAGTTTCACATCGGTTTGATCGCTTGAATTTCGGACTACAGCCTAATGAAGAAATTCGAATGAATTCAACATTCACCAAGGCTGGTGCTGTTATCAGTCAAACTTTAACACTACTTTGCCTAGTAATACTCACCATCAGGGGTACTGCTGGCTTCCAAAGTCAATTCCTTGGTGGTATTTAGTTCTTTCTCTTCTTAAAATAAAGGTGCACAATTTGTAAGTATGCTTGCACTACCAATGTTTACTTCATGTGACCCAAAACAATATAAAAATGAAAACATGACTGCCTATTTAAAAAAATCGTACTAAAAGAAATGCAATACTACAAATAGAGTAAAATTGCCTAGACTATCACCACCATAACCTGCCCTGATATTTACACTACGGTAATGCATTCATCGACGCATTCCTATATGACGCATTTGTCATGCGTGGATGCATTTTAAATACAAAAATTTACCAAGGTATGGACTGTCATCCATCAAACGTTAACACGACTTTATTAACTCCTGGTCAATTTATAACAATTTATAACAATTTATAGCCATGCTTTCACTACATATAAACAGTAGTAATGATTGTGACGTAGAAAACGAAATGTGTGAAAATGAAAACATAACTGCCTAGCTAAAAAAAAAGTTTTTTACTACTTGGTTGAGTACGGGTGTTCGACTCCTGTTTTAATAGATGTGCGTGTTTAAAAAATGTACCTTGTTTTGTCAATCCTCTCTCTCTCTCCATACACGAAAAGAAACCAATCACTTTTAAAGTTGAATGAAAGTGATTGAAAGACATGGTGGTGATGGGTGCAGAACGGTTGCAGAGTGCAAACTTAGTGCCTATAGACGCCGGCCAACGGCTGAAAATAAGAGGAGATGTGACCCTCCAACCCATATGCAGGTAAAAAGAACAAATTTGTAAAAAATATTGAAGATTTCAGATTTTCTAAAATAGGGGATCTAGTCATAAATTTCAGCCCTACATCCCTCCCCCTCAACAATATTGCCTTCCATTCTCTCCTGTACTGAACTGGTCGGTGACTGTAATGAGTATCCTGTCAAAATTCCTGTCACTTAGTTCTAGTCAAGGTAGTTAAAGACTATTGGGCTTTTCCAGTAGCTATGGGATGTGTTCTGGACAACATCTTATCTCCAATGGGAGATTTTCCATTTTGAAATCCCTGCGTTCACCTGTTCCGTAACTGAGTTGGTTCATCGAGAGTAAAGCAGAATTAGTATTACAAACAAGTTAAGAGAACACCAATAAAAAACATGCGAATTGTCCACAATATCGTCCCATTTTCTGAAGATGGCGTTAATGACAGGGACGGAAACGGGTACGCCCTCTCAAAATTATAAAAAAAAAAACGAGCGTGGGTGCATAAAAATCTTTGGAAAAATCTATTTACTCGTTATTTAATTCAAAACATTTTTTTAACCCGTACATTATGGTAATGCCAGAAAAATATTCTCACATCAGAAAATAAAGTGGACCTACATGTTCATAAAGTGGCCGTAAAATATGCGTCTGCGTGTTCTAGTAGGGGCATAAAGGGGCGTAAAATATGCCTCGCCCATCAACAAAATTAATTTATTTACGCCACTGTTTCTGAAAGGGCATTTTCTCCCAGAAACAACATCAAGACGTACATACTATCGTGTATCGAATGCTGTCTAGAGAGGTTTAACTATTTATAACAAAAATTGCAAAGAGGAAGTAATTTTTAGGTCAAAAAAGGATACCTCCATCAAATATATATCTGTAATATGAAAATATAAAAATTTTACGATAATCCTTCCCCTCTAACTTAACACTGATCGTGTTAAAAAGTACATTTTTTTTCAGTTTTGTCATTTTTTTCTTAATGAATGTTGTCCTAACAATTTGAGCAAATTGGGACAAAAAATACTTTAAAGGATGCAGAGAACATAAAAGACGTTCCACTGTCAAGAGAAGTTATGGCGGAATATTTATGATTATGATTTGATTTGAGTTGCCTTGTTTGTAAATGTATTTTCAACCAATTCAGCCGATTTATAAATCAATTCAAATCGAATGCAACCCAATTCTGCGCAATTTCGTAAATTCAGCTAAAGTTCGCTCCGAATGGGCTGGAATTGGGTTGAAATTGTATGGAATTGATTAAAATACTTACTGTAGCAGCTTGTAATTGAACGTAATTGATATTGGATCAATGGGAAGTCAACGAACTGGAACTAACGCGTTAGAATGAAAAATGAAAGGTGACTAATTGGAATGGCTCTTAAGTTTTTAAAGAACATGTCATTGGACTGAATTGTCAGTAGAATTGGACTTGAATTGAACAGAATATGACTCAAGAATTTGAATTACTGTGAATGTAGTTGATTCTCAACTGAAATTAGCAAGAAACGGAAATTACTCGTCTTGCAAAGATCACTCGATGTAGAGCTAATTGACTCAAATCCGGCCAAATAGATTTGTACCCCTCACTGCAAATGTCACGGAAAAGTTTAAATTATAGTGCAACAAAAAAAAATGGAGCAAATGATGATTTTAAAATTTTAACACAAAAGACTACTTGATTTCCTTCTTTATTAGTGACGATCTCTTCTTAAGTTCACAGTAAGCACGATGTTGGTTGCGAGATGTCAGAGCCACGTCACCAAAGCTTATTGTTTGCAGGACTGCAAAACGTCGGGAAAAAATGGAATATTTTGCGTAATTTGTCTTCCTTCAAACACTTCTTGGTTGGTTTACTCCTAACACACATTTTAATTTATTTTCTTGTTATTTCAATGATGCCATATGTTATCCACGAAGTGGATGAGTTTTAATTATTGGACGAAAAACACAAAAACAAAATGTAGCAAAACATAAACGCGATTGATTTTCATATTCATTTTTATCTTTTCACTACCTTTAAATTAAAAGGATGTTGTCAAACAGGATGTTGGCTGTTGTAAACCGCACGTCAGCAGGTCTTAGTGTTATCCGATTGTGTTATCCGATAGGACTGAAAAATTTCGAAAAAACATCGCATATTCTGGTTAATTTTTTTTCTTCAAGTGCACCATGGTTTGTTTAGTCTAAACTTAACCTTCTTTTTCTTTGCAGATTGTTAACCTAATTCCAAGACGCAATTTATTCTGGGCCTACCATGTGTTGCACGCAATTGGGAAATTTAAAGAAAATGGCATATTATATCGGAACAAGTTTTTATTTGTTATTCGAATACCGTTCCTTGCTTTTCTTTTTAGCTGTTGAAAATCTCTTTAGATGAAGATTAGTAACAGTAAACAGGTTTTGGCTTATAGCTGTAGACTATATGCCTTGTCCACAATTTTTAAAGAGGTTTTGAACGATAATTTAAAAACGGTATTTTAAATCTAGTAACTACTAGAAATTACGTACTTTCATCAGTGTCTTTTGACGTCGCCAGCTGGGTAAAAAGGACGATTAAACAGGAGATAATCAGTTTTTTCTTCTTCATTTCTAATACAGTCGTACTCCAGTATGGTTCTGGCTGGTAAAGGAAATAAAGAGATAAAGTTAGACTCGCTACTACGAACAATTGGTCAATTAAACTACCCGGATTTGGTATTAGAATACAACTTCATTGTGCGTGTTGGTTTTCTTACGATTCTTCTCTCTCTCAGCAGGCAAGATGAATATACCGGGTGAGGCATAAGTCTGGTCACACGCAAATAACTGCTGATATAATGGTCCTACGTTAATTTTGAAGACATATTTGTAATGTAAGTCAGCTATTGGGAATCCAATGAAGATATTTTCAATGACCTTGAAAACAGCCATAAAGTTCATCTGATTTCTATCTTCCAAACGGCACAAGATACAGCACAAAAGTGAATTACAAACTTGTACACGAGCATGAAACACGATGAACTGTGAAAACAGATTGAAAATCGGAGCATACTTGTAATAGTTACGAGGAAAACAAAATAGCAACAAAGTCTTCCCTGAACGTTTTAGTTGCCATACAGTGAAGCTTAGGGGCTACCGCTACAAACGAGTCCATGATTTCCTAGTCTTTCTTGCAGCAATGAGTGCCATTAAATTTCAGATTCCAGTAAACGAAAACGGGTCTAAATAATGAACTATCATTCACAACACAGAAAGTTACTTTCGGTATGCGATTACTTTCGGATTTTACATTTATTTTTTTCGTCGAAGCCTAATGGCCTTTTGAGTGATTTCCAGCACGGTCGCAATATTCACCCAGCAATGAAAAAACGAATTGTCGTTACGAATGGCCTCCTTAATCCAAAGTTGGGAAAACCCTGGACATTCGAATGCCCACACTTTTTAACAGCTTCTTAAATTATTATGCCATTACATATTACGTCCATTAAACGGTAAATTATAAGTTTATGGTGAACAGGAAGCAATTCACAAGATGGATTAGAGTCACTTCCTCACTGGCAGAGATGGATTTATATTTCTGCCACCCAGCACTCTCCGAAAGAAAAAGTGCTTTCATCGTCTTTTTTCAGGAAAAAAGGTTTCAGCAAAAATGCAGGATAGGCCTACGATCAGAATATGCAGAAAATAAGATGAGCGAGTGGGAAAATAGGATTAGAGGTAAGGGGATTCGTATGCGTAAATCAACTTGTTTTTTTGGGGTGGGCGAAATTTTACCATGCAATAGTAGGCTAATGTATCATTACAGGAAGACATGGCGTAAAAAATAACTAAAGTGGGAGGTGGGGGTGGGGGGGGGGGTGCTGAGAGGTACTGGAATGTAAGTATCCCAAAGAACGAAGCGAAAAATCTTCGAAAAATTTCAATTTAATCGCCGTTTTTTGCAAATATTTTTTTCTTTATTGTGCCATACATTTCACATAACAAGAAAAATAATCGTACCTTAACAATAAAGTGGTCGTAGGTTTTCTAGTAGCAGGGGTGGGGGGCGTAAAGTGGGGTTGTAATGTTGCCATCTCTTGCTTGTTCCGTAATTACTTAATAACAATTACGGCGTTCTAATGAAACTCCCGAAAGATACAATTGCAAGGCATGGAACGCTGGTCTTTGGCAACTTTTCACCAGGTGCGTGACACGTGCGTTCCGTTTGGTCGAAAGTGTTTCGTTGATTTAGCGGGAAACAGCCCTTAAATGAAGAAGGTTTGGCGCCAAAAATAATCATTTCCAACAAGCACGCAACAAGGACAGAACTCTTTGCATGAACTGTTTTGTTGGACAAATTCTTGATTCAGGTGATGTGCGGATTGTAAAAATTTTTATTTTTGTAAATGTGTGTATGTTGAAGGCAGAAGTAAATAGGTTTTGAATTTAACAAGAGTGCAGCGAACCCTTGAATTCACAGGGTGTAAAATTCCGATTCCCCCCCCCCCCGCTCCCCACCCCGACAAATATGTTTTTTTTCCGCCATTGGGAATGAAGTGTGAGCATTCGTAACAACAATGCGTTTTGTCGATTGTTGCTACCGACCTGGATGTCACTCAAAGGGGCATTAGCGCCGGAAAAAAAAATAATAAAATAATGTAAAATCAGAAAATAATCACATACCGAACATGATTTTCTGTGTTGTGATTTATGGCACAGTACTTTTGGCCTAATCCGTATCATGCGTTTTTTCTTTTATTGCGTCATGAACAGCACTCGTTCACTTGTATTGATTGGCGCAGGAAAAAGTCTGATCGTGTACGTCCACTCACTTGTAGAGGCAAACCCGAAGCTTCACTGCATGGCAGTAAGAACATTCAGGGAAAACATATTTGCTATTTTGTTTTCTTCGTAACTATTGCAAATATGCTCCGATTTTCAATCTATTTTCGTAGTTTGTCATGTTTGATGCTCGCGTACAACTTTGTAATTCACTTTTGTGCTGTATCTTGTGCCGTTTGGAAGATAGAATGTGGATGACCTTGAATGCTGTTTTCATGGTCATTGAAAATATCTTCATTGTCTTCGCCATAGCTGACTTACATGAAAAATATGTCTTCAGAATTTACATAGGACCATTATAAGGGCAGTTCTTTGTATCTGACCAGACTTTCGCCTCGCCCTGTATAAGTAACAGAGCTGAAAGTGTTTAACAAAATGCAGATTTTACCACTTATCCCAAATCAAATCAGAAGATAAAATAAAATAAGATAAAATAAAATATGAATAATTTTTTTTTATTTAATAACTAAAAATTGCCATCTACAAGATAACCAGCAAACACATTGTAAATTGGTAGGAAATTTACGTTGTAAATTAAACACCTCATGTGGAATCTTGAAATAATTAAGTGAAGTTTTAAAATGATTAGAGTTGTGAGATTTTTTCTTTACTTATTAGCATCTGATGAAAATATTAAGGAATTCCCAAACTTTGCCTGCTCAGTAATCTATTCTCCATGTGAATATAGACAGAAATTTAGCAAATAAATATTCCATTAAACGGAAAAGGTTTTCTACGACTTTTTCCATTTTATAAATTGCATTTTTCCTCATTCGGTTCTGTTTTTTATTTACTTTTGCTTGAGCAATTTACAATAATATTATTCAGCAGAAAAAAATAATTATAAATTCTATGTATTCCAGCCAAAGTAATTTATTTTAAAATGACCAAATTCCTGTTTACTTTTCCGAGGCGTTACTCCATTAAAGGCACATAAATCCCTCCGTTCTGGCCGCTTTACTCGGCATCACCTACGCTAAAATATAGTTCAAACGACCGCAGCGCGCATTGCTCTAGACACTAGTCATACTCATTTCGAGGCCACTGCAACGTGACACATCGTACGACCAAGTCGCACTCTTGAGTCAGCACGTTGCGTCATGTTATAGCCTAAGCGTGTAATAAAACCAAGTCGATAGTTTCAACAAAGCAGTTTCCAGTTCGCTTAAAAGATGACGGGATGACCCTCTACTTTGCCGAAAAGCAAATTAACTTTTAAGTTTCGCTTCCTAGCCCACGCAACGTCTTTGTTATAGCGTAAGATTTTCTAATTAAATAAATAAATAAAACAATAAAATCTGTCCACGATCTGTATTAAAATTGGTTGCAATGCGAAATATAGCCACATCAATAGTAGTGTTCAAATATGATATTAGGTGACATACATCCGGCCCGTGAGGTGAGGTCCCGTTGAGTGATATCGTGTGAAGGGTGGA
>JAHWFP010008035.1:21334-60453 GCA_023313725.1 Lithobius niger | reverse complement strand
CAACAAATTCTTGCTGAAACTACTAAAAACGTGCATTGTTGCTGTAGAAATCGAACTACATACGGAACCCCATGATATACACCCACCACCCAGTGTCTGTCCTCTTCATGAGGCTGATGATCAACAAATTGTACTGCAAAGAAAGAGTTATGTACCAATTCATGGTTTAGCGCGATCAGCAAGACTTTGTTAATCAATAACCTCGGTGAGTGTGGTGGGGGACAGGAAGGGGCATTGGGGGGGGGGGGAATCTCGAGGGATTCCATTGCTAGCTCGATTTATACGGTACTAATTGACTTGTGTACCAAATTTCATGACTTAATATCCTGACCCCTACAACCTCCAAACCGAGAAAAGGACCATGATCAGATCTCCATGCATCCGTGTGCAAAAGTTCAGCTACGTAGGACGTCTCAATTTTGCGCTAGCCATGAGCAAAAAATCTATGGGTGTTAACATGAGAAAAATCTTATTAGCTAGCCAGCTAGCTAACTAGCTAGACAGTAACATAAAAACAACGTTATTGAAGCATCTTTTTCTCTATGATTGGCGGACACTCATCCTTTAAATTTTAGTTTTTCTTAATCTCTGACCCTTACATTTTCTACAATTTGAAACATTTCTGTCGCATTGGGATTTATCCTCAACATGCCAAAATAAGCTTTCAGTTGCTTACAGTTAACAGACACATGTCTGCTAGTGAGCCGCCTTTATCATTCTAACAATCAATTCTTTAACATTCGGATGTCTACTATGGGATGATCTAATGTTACTTGGCGTGTGCGTAGATTAGGATGAAATCAACGAAGTTGAGATACCTTTTTCGGATTGAAATTCTTTATGCACAGCTCTGACAGCCGGCTTTCTGTTTACTCGGTACGCCCCGTCGATCTATACAATTTCCAAAGCTTTATGTCGAATTAATATTTAGTATTCAATACCAGAAAACGCAGGTTTAATGTCTCGGGTAAGAGAAGCAGTAGCCAGCCTTCGTTCATGTCCAATAATGTCCTGACTTTGAACAAGAACAATCGGGCGGCAACACTTAGATACCGTGGAAAGCCAACAAACAATCTGAACTTGATGAGCGTAGCTCTGGCGTGCTTCTAAATAGTGGTGAGCAACATATTCTGGACTTGCGTGTAAGTTTCATTTTGAGACACGTGGCCTAATGATTTGTTAATACGTACCCATGGAGGAAAGATTAGGAAGATCATTCGTCCATGTACGCACCCATGGTCAATAACACGGGCGGTTCGTGTCATGCCAATCACACATACAAAATAAAATTAATATTTAAAACGCTTTAAAGATTAATTTTATTTTGTATGTGTGATTGGCATGACACGAACCGTCCTTGTTATTGACCATGGGTACGTATTAACAAATCATTAGGCCACGTGTCTCAAAAGGAAACTTACACGCAAGTCGAGAATATGTTGCTCACCACTATTTAGAGTGCGCCAGCGCTCCGTCCATCAAGTTCAGATTGTTTATTGGCTTTCCACGTCATGTAAGTGTTGCCGCCCGATTATAGTCGATAACGAACAGTCAGGAAAATGTCTCCGATAAACTGGAACGATTTAAAATTTTATGAAGGCATGTATTCATTCTTTTTAAAAGTATCGATGTGGCAAACTCTAAGAAAGACCGACATTGTTCATCTCACCTGCTACGAAGAACATTTAACTGAATGAACTAACTGCCTATCCAACTTACAAGTCTTCTTACTGTTCACCACATCAGTTTTCGGATAAAGGCTTGGCAGGTAAGCTACATCGTTTTGTATTTGATGGACACAAAAAAAAGAACGAATAAGTTCAGTTAGTCTCGTATATAAAAGGATGTTTTAACCACTAGTATATACAAAAAAAAACTAACCCTAACGCTACATATAGCATTTTATACAATACTAGAGGAAGCCTGTGCTATGCACGGGGCCGGTCATGAACTAAATTTACAGATCCACTCTACCCCCTCCCACCAACCTTGGACACTGACTTACAAACGCTGATTTTTGTTGGCCTCAGTGACTCAATCAACGCAGCCAGTGGCTGAAAGCACACGACGCACCGTTTAAGGTTTGTGCGTGTTGAACCATGTGCATGAGGAAGCCCGTGCTACGCATGGCTGGTGTTAAATGCTCCATTTCCAATATTCTGGATGTTTCTGGTAGTTTCTTCGCCACTCCCACTCCCAACTCCCCACTCCCACTCCCATTTTCGCGCACACTGGCTAAGAAACGCTTTCACGTGTTAAGTTTCTTCAATCCAATTGTTGCGCACACTGGCTGACAAACGCTGATTTTCGTTCGCTTCGGACACTCAATCAGCGTATCCAATGGCTCAAATCTCCGGATGCACCGTTTTAAAATTGGCATGCTCAAGCATCGTTCCCGGGCACAACGCAGCCCGGACCCGTTTTCGTGTTTTCCCTCAGCTCTTAAAGCCTTCATCTGCGAATTAAATAAGCGATAACATCGTTTCCAGCTGCCTATTTCATTTTACCCATCCCCAATCAACGGTTTGGACGATAGTTGGATGCACCGTTTAAAGAATGTGTGCGCTGAACCATGTTTGCATGAAACCATTTTTCTGTGGGAAGTAAATAAATAAGCTTTCTGAAACCTTTAGCACGACTGCTTTGGCATTTTCCTTTTCTGGGAGAGGAAACAAGTAAATCGGCGGCCTAGAGCGGCCTAACAATGGCTCATTGTTGTTTTTATTTAACACTTTACGAAAGCCTAAAGGACACTACTCCACATGCTCTACACTAAACTTAAAAACTAACAACTACTCTAACACCTAGTACTAACCAAATCATTCCTATAAAAACAAGCCTACCACTCAAAACAAACACAACACCCCGAACAATGATGCCGCAAACGAGCCAAGAACGAACGATCACTTCAGATTGGAGCCCGAGAAACGGGCCGATGTTTTGAAAAAACGGATCACGCTAAGAATAGCACTCCGTAAGCCACCATGATGGGGGGGAGGACCGTAAGAACGTCACTCAAAGACCCATGATTCAAGAGAGGGGGACAGCGTATCCTGGCCCAGGTCGGGCAGCGAAACAAAAAGTGTTCTACCGTCTCTTCCTCTCCACCGCATGCGCATAAGGGGGTTAAGCACCACCCCAGCCTGTACAAGTGGTTGCGCAAAGGTTGCGCAAAGGTTGCGCAAAGGCCAGTGCGAAACCTAGAAACAAGGCTTGCGTCTCTCCAGGGCAACAAATCTAATGTGCTGGGCAAAGAAACAGTAGGGTGCAATTCAAACAACCTTCTTCCCGTAGCACCCGCTTCCCACGCCACCTGCCACGCCTGAGAGAACAAAGCAGTTAACACAGGGCGCAAGTCTCTAGGGCACACTGGACACCTGACTACGTTACTTCTAGATTCGAAACCTTTCCTTTGTTGTTTTGTTTTCACTTACAGAGGTTTGATTGTTGACGACGACTTCGCAAGATAGCGATGATCAACCTCGTGCTCAGCAGTGATTGCTGCTGTACTGCCAGGCACGTGGCGTGTTGCGGCGCAGGGCCGGTAATGATATGTCCTTGCAGGGGTTGTTACGAACTAGAGAGAAGCTGTGCGCAGAGTTGTGGCGTGCAGTAGCTGGCTTCGTGCGTGCTATGGGTGTTCAGCTGCGAATCCTCTTCCTGCCTGTACAGCAGGATTCAGTTGTGGTTTAGATTTAGTTTGCATCACTGTTGACAAGCTGTTTATGGAGTTGGATGTCTTCTAGTGCGTTCTAAGGTGCTTAAGGTTTTGATTTTGGTCATCTCGTGGTTTTCAGTTGGTCTGTAATCTTGTTTGGTATGTGTTCTGTTGATATGTTTGTATTTAGGTATTAGGGTGAGAGTGTGGCCTAGGGCCGGGGCCCCAATGAACATTATTTTATTTGACTTGAAACAATTCAGCTCAGTTGTGAATGCCTTCATCTTCGAATTAAGTAAGCCATTGCATCGTTTCCAGCTGCCAATTTCGAGGCCAGAGGGCCTCGAAATTAACAAAAACACATACAGAGTAGCCATTAAGTGCTGGTGAAATAACGAAATCACGACGTTTCGGTTCCAAGGTCGGAACGGTTTTCAGGTGAAGGGTTTAAAACATATCAAATAACTTAAAAATAAAAATAAAAATTAATAAAATAACAGCAGAGCAGGTCCATGGAAATAAAACTTACAAGTCATAAAGATCAAGGTTCCATGCTCAAAATTAAAACCAAATAAAATAAAAGTCAGCACAATTCAAAAGAATGTGAACAGTCACACCTAACTCACCCAAGTCTGATGCCCTCGCCAGGGAGGGGGATGGGGGCCCTGTGCAGTTTGCCCTGTCCGGCCGGTTCTGCAGTCTCTCTGTTGCGGAGTGGCAGGTGGAATGGGACAGATGCGAGAAGGGTAGGCACCTACACGCCATTCATCCTACGGTTTCCACACCAACTGCTCTAGGGCTTCTCTCCAGAAGAGATGCCGGGCTCGTATCGCATCTCCTCAATGGGCGTATGTTTCGCCTAGGGTGGAGGCTGTCCCCAATGTGTGACTGCGGTGAGGCTGAGGAGTCAGTGTCTCATTTCCTACTTGAGTGTAGATGGTGGGCACAGTTCCGGCGCATTGGGCTGGTTTGGAGTGGGAATCTCATAGGGGTCCTGGGTGTTCAGGTGGTCGGGAGACCGCGGGTCAAATTCCGGGCTGTCTCGGGTTTCTGTACAGCGACCAGGCGTTTTACGGAGTAGGATCAAGTACCTAGGCATTCCGTGGTATTGTGTGTATTCATGTCGTAGGCCGTGGTATTGCGTGTATTCATGTCGTAGGTTAAGTAGTATAAGTTTGATGTAGGAGTGCATTGCGTGTGGGCTGTTAGACTCCTGTAAGTGTAATAAATAAATAAATAAAGAAGACATTACACGTGCACGAAAACAATGTTAAGCGATTAAACTGATTGTCCGGCCTTCTGCTCTTTTTTTTATCAGCTCAGCCGGGATCAAGAATCCAGAATTCATCCAGAATCCATAATCCATCCAGAATCCATCCAGAATCTACATATATAATACGGAGCAGGCGGCCAAGTCACCGGCCTCGCCGTTCCGTCGTGCAATCAAGTACCCCACCCTGTAGTGCCATCTGATGACGGGATTTGCCTCCAAATTTGGGTTGGGACACTTATCCAACGTCTTCGAACAGATGGCGCCACTTACCAAACCTGCCATATCGCCGTCTATTGGCGGCCTTGGACTACAAATTCAGGTTTTAACACTTTTTCCAAAGTCTTCGAAGAGATGGCGCCACTTACCAGACCTGCCGCACCGTTTTTTGGATCGCTTTTTGGTATTGTTGGGGTACCAAGCGGATTTTAGCCACGTGGACTGTGCCATTGTCGGCGTTTAAACTAAAAAAAAAAGCCGTGTCTGTTAAACCAGACAACTTTAAACCGAACGACGATTGGTTCTTAATTTCTAGGCCCGTGAATTGGCAGCCTGATACGATGGAAAGGCGCATTTATTTCCTATATGTTCACTTCCAGAAAGGAGTTTAATTGTTTTCAAGTGGGCGGCAACAATCGTTGCTTGCAACAATATCACAATGCACGGTACCGAGGTGAATTGTTTCAAAGGATTAACTTAAACATAGGGTTATTCCCTTACTGAAGGCTGGATTTCTCAGGGCTTTTTTTAGCCTTCAGTCAAACATACGCATGCGTCTTTTCCGGGGCTGCACCAAAGGGAAAATGTCACGGGGCGGCGTTTTTGGCAAGTGGGGGAGAGGGTGCCAGGGCAAGTGTGTGTGCCGGGCAATGCGCGGTACCAAAGTGAATTGTTTCAAATGATTAACTTAAACATGGGATTACTTGCTTACTGAATGCTGGATTTCTCAATGATAGGGTATTTTTTAGCCTTCAGTTAAACACACGCCAGCGACTTTTCCGGGGTTGCACCAAAGGGAGTTTGTCACAGGGCGACGTTATCGGGGAGGGGGAGGCAGGCAAGCGTTCATGGGGGACACGTATGCAAATCCGGGCGGGGGCAGGAGTGTGGAGATTGGGCGTTAAAGTAATTGTGGGGGAGAGGGCCTATTTGGGAGCCATTCACATGTTCGGTCTTCGGTTTGATAAATTCAAAACCATACACCAAACAACTGAGGTGCCAGAGGGAGCCAGAGAGATATTCAGAACCCACACTATGGGAGTGCAGGATGGGGATGCAACGGGGTGAGGCAGCAGCAGGAATGTGTGCGGGTGATGGGTAGGTGGGGGGGGGGGGGCACAACCTGTTATGTATCTATCATATCAAAAACCAAAACTGGCAAAAGGGGTCACCAAGTTCACCAAGTTGGTCACCAAGTTGGTCACCAAGTTCTGGTAGCAATGTTCAAGTTTTCACTTAACGTCCGAAGTATTCGGTGCGATTAAGTTGGCGAATGTTTTGTTGTGTTGATATCGCTCCTTTGAACGGCCGAACCATTCGGAACTTGGCGGCCCCTTATACCAGTTTTGGTTTTTGATATGATATCAGTACTTTTTTCTAAATTGTGTATTAGACTCAACTCCACTACCGTGCAGATGTGTAATAAAGTGGCACGTCAACAAGAAATTGGGTTTCCACAATTTGAAACTACTTTTGCCTATAGGCCGAACCATTCTCGACTTGGTCACCTCTTTATAGGTTTTTGGTTTGGTTTTAATTTTGTTGTAATTTCTTTTATTTCGTTAGTTTTGGTTTGTTGATATCACTCCTTTGAAGGGCCGAACCACTCTCAACTTAGTGGCCTCTTTACCAGTTTTTGGCTTTGTTTATTTGGCTTTGTTTTTAAAGTTGGTTTATTTTTGGAATTTCGTGAATTGGACTGGAATACAATTTCTTTAGCAACGTTGTTTAGATTTATCGTGCTACATTAGTGTGTGGCTAGGCACGCACGTCAGTATACACGTTGTCATTGTTCGAACTTTGGCTGTCCAATGAGAGACGATGCCGACAATGGTAACAATGGTTATAACAATATTTTCGAACTTACGCGTCATCCCACGCTATCCTCGTTACACCCCTAGGCTCCAAACCATAAAAGGTACGCAGTTCGTATCGTACTGCATCCATTCGTCCAATTTCATAGCTGGTAGCCTTCCCGTTATCTCGGTATCGATGAATATTACCCTATGGAAATTAACATGGGGATGAGCGGACTATAATTAGCTAGCTAGCTAGTAGCTAGTTATTAACTGGCTAGCTAGCTAGCTAGCTAGCTAGTTACACATTTTCAACTTTATTGAGGGTCAGCTTTTGCATTGAAAGCAGCTTAGCTGGCATTCCTACACGAGTTAATTTTTGTCAGGTGGGTCATTGTTTGATTTCAACACAATTTAAGCTTTTGTACCGCATTATTTTCCCCCAAGTACCTGAAATGTGCCCAACTATGCTTCAAAATATAAGACACTGACGCTATGGCGCCGCGCTACAATGTTTTACAACTTCGACGATTGAATTGATGTGATATTTGTTGTGATGATTGTTGCCTAACTTGGCGCGACACACTAGCGTGTGTCTAGATAATACCCAACCTCAGGAAGCTGCACAAGGAGGAGGAACAGCCTGCAGCAGCCCAACAATTCAAATAACGGCTACAATTTAAAGTAACGTTTGCTTTATCTTCCTGAGCAAGCCATGTAATTGCTACCGTGCATAACAATTCTTGGTGCACTTCGTGCGCATGCTATGTCATTGCTAACGTGCCTAACAATTCTTGGTGCACTATTTCCAATAGTTGATTGTTCATGGGTATAATGAAAGAATCTGTGTTTCAGCTAAACGCATATACTTTTAAACCAAACTAAGCTACGTTTTAAATTTCAAGGCCAATCGAAATTGGCAAATATTAACGATAGAATGGTCTATTTATTTCGTCGATGCAGGCTTCCAGAGCTGAGCGGAATTGTTTCAAAGTAGCAATAATTATTACCCCAATGTGCCCTCTTCTGTTGTTACACATAACACACATGACTTGTTTCAAAGTTGCCGGAAACAATCACGGAGATCAACGTACAGCAGGTGTTTGCATACTGAATGCTGACTTACTCAGTGAAAGGATTTTTTTAAGGATTTAACAAAACACAGGTATGTGTCATTTTTGGGGCTGCGACAAAATTTCGACGAAATGTCCTGTCAACCTTTAGCCGAAGGGGGAATGCGGGAAGATGCCGGAAGGGGATAGGTGTTTTTTGGGGGGCGGGTCAATAAATTTATAACCGAACACCAGGGAAGCTGGGGAGAAAGGCAGGCAGGTATACAGGCCCAACACTGCTGGAGGGTGGTCGGGGGAGCCTGACAGGGAGTGGGGGTGTGAAGGTTGGGATGGGAGGAAGAAATTCAAAAAGCCACGATGTGCTGGAGGGCGTGCAGTGGGGTGTGGGGTGGTAGGATGTTCGGTGGTGGCAGGAGAAGAAACAACGAGGGCGCTGGAGGAAGGGTGGGGCGGTAAACAAACTCTACATTGCCGGAGGGCGTGCAGTGGATGACGGGGGCAGTCGGGGGACCAGAAACAGAGTCGGGGAGTGTGAATTAGGGGGGGCCGAAATTGAAAGCACCAGTTACTTCACTAACACGACGAAACACCGGGAGAGGCTAAGGCCGAAATAGAAAGCACCAGTTACTTCACTAACACGACGAAACACCGGGAGAGGCTAACTCCAGGAAATGTAATCACCATGCAGCATGCACGGGTCCAGCTAGTTATGTAGATTATGATTATGATGAACTGGATAATTTTCACTTTTGAAAAATGCATTTTTTTCCTAGTTGCAGTTGTCAAGCAATAGTATAATCTATCGGATATTTAAATAACCTGTATTTTTCAGAGGCTATATTTTCTTTTTATGGAACATTGTTCTTTTGGGAGAGTAATTAAAATCATCAGCATACATTAATAAC
Organism: Lithobius niger; assembly: GCA_023313725.1. Classification (NCBI taxonomy): domain Eukaryota; kingdom Metazoa; phylum Arthropoda; class Chilopoda; order Lithobiomorpha; family Lithobiidae; genus Lithobius; species Lithobius niger. Next base: position 51,532 of record JAHWFP010008035.1, on the reverse strand, counting down.
GTTCGAACCGCAGCTGGATAAGCAAAGCTAGCGACCAAAACAATTCTAGGAACAATGGAATTTTTTACTTCTTCCTTAATGTTGTTCTCCTTTAACATGTATAAATAGCTGTACGTTATGGTTTTCAGTTGTTCTTTTCGCATCAAAGAGTGTTTAAAATTGTTACAATCACGTATTACTCAACTTACAACTCACCTTACGTGGACTTTAAAAATCAAGGAACCAATCACCATCTTTGAAGAAAAACTGACTGCAAAACTCACATATTTTTAATTAGAAGCCGCTAAATTGTAAATGATGTTTTTTCATAAAAGCGTACTGAAAACGTATATGGATCAATAGAACCAGGAGTATATAAAGTTCCATATAATGAGGAGTCACGAACTCTAATCGAAGTATTTCTCGGGTCACGTGATTACCCAAATTGTAGCTAGTTTATTAAAAACAAAAAATTCAACGAATGCAGAGCTTGAATCAGCATTGGTCTCCTTAAATCTATATCCAACCCATTTATCGAATCAGCTAACTGAAAATGAAAACCATGATGGGCGCATTTTTTTGAAAACCTTGGTTTTCATGCTAACTCGGCAATTCTCCGTCTATCTTCCTTGGGTCACAGCTCTAACACGGTAGTTCATGCCTCGTTCTTATGGAAACTTTTTTGGTTTGGCTAAAAGCTTTTAAATTACAATTGTTACATCGCAGGCATCTTTCAGGCTGTATCAGAAAAGAAAACTAGTTCTTTCGAAGTTTGATAAAAAATAAATATAGTATGCAAGAGATGGAACGGATATACGTAAATCCTTAGTTCATTCTTTAGCGAACATATCTGAACATAATCCAAATGAAAGAGCAGTTATAACTTATAATATACCCTTTAATGAAAAATCCCTGGTAGTCCCAGAACGGTATGAATGGATTCGGAGTATGGCTTCTGGAAAGAATTAAAGACGGAAGATCTGTCTGCCTTTATTAAGAGAGCATCATAGTCTCTCCTTCATTTTTGCACTGGTACGGTGTCAGTGTCTCACAACCCTAACGTCAACTATCAACTCTTCTGGTAAATGCGTTATTTTCATAATTATTAATTACTTTACTTTTAATCTGACGATCAACTTATGTAAAGACTTTTCAGCGCTGTACATTTTTTTTTACTTATTTTATTCATTGTTATGTTTTATGACAATTGGCCATCCACCCTCTTCCTCCTTTTCCATTCGACTGGCGATACCATCGGGGACCTTTGTGTTCCTGGCAGGTCTAACCTTGGTGGTAAGGCAGTTGAAATCCTAGCCCACCTTTCCTAATTCGATCCCACCTTTTCATTGGCCATGCATTTAAAAAAAATTTTCTATGCTATTTTTACCTATAAGTAAGCTTTTAAATTGTTTTATCTTGTTTGAGTTTTTACCTTGCCACCTTTGTATTCTCTATTTATCAAATATTTTTACGCGCATCTTAAATGCTGCCCCTTTTTAAACTGGCAGTCAGTGATCCCCGCGATCCTTGCCAGACCTGTTGTTTCACCAACAAACATATTATTATTATTATTATTATTATTATTATGGAATGGAAATCAATGGAAATCTTTGAAGCTAATATCTATGACATAATGACAATCATAAATGATATGAAATGTAAAAAATCAAGTGGACATGATTTCTTTCTAATGGAACATTTTATCGCTACCAAAGAAAAAACAAGTGAATTTATGGTAACACTAATGAATAGTGTCATAAAAACTGAAATATGGCCAGATACTTTAAAAAAACAATAATTAGACCAATTTACAAAAAGGGAGAAATGATAAACTTAAATAATTATAGACCAATTTCCTTGTTTCCAGTTTTAAATAAAATAATTGAAAAATTCTTTGCTAAAAGAATAGAAAAACTTTTTTAATAAATACCATATACTGAATAAAAATCAATTTGGATACAGAAAAGGAATTAGTACGATTGATGCATTAGAAAAAATTAATAATAATGTAACAAGAGCGTTAAATGATGGTAAATTTGCAGGAGCCATATTTATTGATTTAAGTAAGGCTTTAGACACGCTAAAAACTGAAATATTGTTTAAAAAATCTATAATCACGGGCTTAGAGGAAAAATGTATAATATTATGAACAGTTATTTAACAGGAAGGAAGTGCAGTGTAAAATTAGGTGAAGAAAACAGCAACTGGAAAAATATTAAATATGGTGTGCCACAAGGTTCTGTTTTAGGACCATTACTTTTAATTTATATCAATGATATTTCAAACATTGTCTGGAAAACTGAATTAACTCTCTACACTGATGATATTTTCTTTTTATCTGTACACAAAAATAATAAGACAACGATAAAACACTACAAGAGGACTTTGATAAATTGAGAATTTACTTATTCCAAAATGATTTAATTTTAAATAAAGACAAAACTTGTTATCTCCCAATAAAAACCTCACACATGCATGTATCAGAGAGAGACATTATTATATGCAAGGATAATTGTGAAACTAAAAACTTAAAATGTACTTGCAGCAAAATTAATAAAATATATAATTTTAAATATTTGGGACTAGAAGTAGATTCTAGCTGGAAACTTTACAATCACATGGAAAAATTAAAAAAAAAAGTATAAGAAGAATAATACCAATCCTTTATAATATTAAAGATACATTAAATGATAAGAAAATGGTTTTTAATATTAAATATGGAATTTCACTTTATGGATCAACTACAAAATTTATGTTAATTCAACTTCAAAAAGTGACTAATAAAGCTATAAAAGTATTATTTAAATCTGACAAAATAAAAAGTAGTAAAGAAATCTACAAATTTGTAAATATTATGAATATTGTGCAAACACATAGGTACGAGATTATAAAGAAAAATTATTTCAAAGCAGAAAATAAAAAGGAAAATAATAGATCTGTGAGAGGTGACAATAATTGGCTCATTGAACCCCAGTGGAGAAATTCATATGGCAAAAGGGAGGGGGGGGGGAGGACGTATAAGGTACCGCATTACATGAATAAAATAGCAGCACAACTAAGAAATTTGAAAAACTTTAGACAAATGGAAAAAGAACTTAAAAACTGGATCAAAACAACATAAAATACAAACTTTGGTGCTACATAACATTTAATATATTTTTGGTAAAATATCATTAATATAACATTACTAATTTTATTTATAATTGTATATTGTGTAGCTATGATTAATGTATTTAGGTTTAGTTAACTGTAAATTGTATATATTTATGTAAATTCAAACTATATAAGTGCTTGCACAAACAAGTCGGAAGACTTCGTGCCGATTGTTCTTAACACACGTTGTACAATTGAATAAAGTTATTATTATTATTATTATTATTAATTACAACATTATTATTATTACAACAATAACAGAAAGATGATGGAAAATTTGCAGGATGATTTTGACAATCTACAAGTTTATCTTAATGAAAACGATTTAATCCTAAATTATGAAAAAGCATGCTTTCTACCAATAGTAACATCACACATGCAAGAAGCCATAGGAACAATAAGAACATGTGATAGAAAATGTAACTGTAACTGTGATTGTGCCAAGATAAAAAAAGTAAATAATACAAGATATTTGGGAATTGAGCTTGATAAAAACTGGAAATTTTACAAACATACTGATATACTTACACAAAAACTAAGGAGAATGATCCCAACATTATATAACTTAAAGAATATACTGAGTACAAAAAATAAGAAGATGATTTTTCATGCATTGATAATGTCAAACATAAATTATGGGCTTAATGTGTATGGATCCACATCAAAAAGCAACATGGCACAAATACAAAAATTAACTAACAAAGCAATGAAAGTACTTTTCAGAAACAATGAAATACAACAGACTGATGAGTTATATAAAAAATTTGAAATAATGAAAATTGACACATCATTAAAATGGAACATTATAAAAAAGAACTATTACAAGGATGAACACAAAACTATGGTAAACAGAAATATGAGAAATAATAATACCTGGCTACAAAAACCAATATGGAGAAATTCATATGGAAAAAGGACTACGAAATATCTGGTACCTTTATTTGATTCCTCAAGAACTGCGACAAATACTAAACAACAGTGAAATGTAGCGTAAAATCAAAAAGTGGTTAATACAATCACAATAAGCAGCCTTTAGGTAACAAATGATACATGAATAGGACACATATAAGATATTAAATGGATTAAATTAACTTAAATTAACTCTAAATGAAAATTTTAAATTGTTAAAATAGTGTGTGTGAAATGTGTTTTTTGTAAATAAGTTATGAAATGTGGAAAGTTTTATGTAAATAAAATGTATATCTTGTAAACTGCTTGCACACAAGTCTGATACGGACTTCGTGCCGGTACTCGTATGTACTTATGTACCTGTACTTGATTAAAGTTATTATTATTATTATTATTATTATTATTATTATACATTTATTGCTGCTCATACAAGTTTGTTAATTCAAACTTCGAGTATTTTTCATGCAATAAAAATTATTATTATCATTGTTTTTATTATTATTATAATAAAGTGAGTTGAAAAATCCAATTGACAGACCAATAAGAAACAACCAGTACTGGCTAAAAGTTCCAAAATACATAAACTCATACGGGAAGAGAGGACTAGATTTCTTAGTGCCTAGTATTTTTAACAACTTACCAAATAATTTAAGATGCTTAACTGCAAATAAATTAAAACATGAAATTAAAAAATATGTAATGGAATACAATTTTTGACTTTGAATTTTAGATACTAAGGAGCAAATAATCATTTATTATAAGTTTATTAAAATTTTTACATGTAAATAACAAGCAAGTAATGTGGATGCTATGTATTTATATATTTTTTAATGTTAAGACACTGATGTAAATAATTGTAACATCGTAACACTTATCTGTGCACGTACAAATTCCATGAATTTCGTGCAAAGTGAAAATAAATTATTAATTATTTATTAATTATTATTATCATTATTATTATTATTATGATTATTATTGCAAGATGGCAGCTTGGTGGTGGTTGATGGAAAGTGGCTGGAGAATGGTGAGAAACATGTAGGTAAGGAAGAAAAGCCGAGTTCAAAAAAAGTGATAATTGGCAGCATAAGGAAATAAAGAGGACTTGTACAAATTTTGGTGAGTCTACAACTAAAGGAAGAGTGGTGATTTGAAGAAAAATATTGAGGCAGATCAACGTGTGGTGTAACAGAGAAAAAGTTCCCAGGGAAAAATTTAGTGCGTTCGTTTTGGGTTTGAAAATACACAAAAGTTTACATCTATAGATTACAGGTTCAACCCGGATGAAAACTAAATGAACTGGAATGAAACTTTTTGCACTAAAATGAAACTACATCTTTAAAAAATTAAAACTAACAACGGAATCATGTCAAGATGCCAAGATTGTGAAAACAAATTAGGAAATCAAGGTGACTGGGTGGTATGTGGACAATGTAAGTCAAAATTGTGTTATAAATGTGCTGGACTTAAACAAAATACATGGAAAACAATGAATGATACAAAGAAATTGGAATGGAAATGTAAAACTAGATGCAGAAAAATGAGAACGGAGTCAGAAACCAATGAGGATAAGAACACAGAAAGGCAAGAGAGAGTTTCTGATGAGGAAAATGAAAAAAAAAGAAGATAATGAAATAGAAGAAACAGAACATGAAAGAAGACAGTACAGAATAAGAATGGAAAAAAAATGGACTTACTTATCTCAAAACACGAAGAACAAAAGAACATACTGGAAGAATTGATGAAATCTTTAGAGTTTGTGACGAAAGAAACAGAAGATCTTAAACAAGAAAATACTGACATGAAAAAAAAATTACAAGAAATGGAAATGAAAATACAAGAACTATAAAACACAGGTGAAAAAACTAAAGTGCTTGAAAAAAAGATGAATACAATGTTCCGTGAAACAAAAGATAAAGAACAATATGACAGGAACAGAAATTTGGAAATTAGTCAAATGGATTGGCCGCAAAATGAAAACATGGAAGATACATTACGCGAACTTGCAAAAAACTTTAACTTTAACGTAGCTCAAATTATGCAAAATTGGATAATTGTGCAATTTAAACATAGACAGAGCAGAGACAAGTGGCTGGAGCAAAGAAAAAGGATTGTCACTAATGATAATATGTTACGAAATGGAAACAGAAAGAGGATCTATCTTAATGAGAATATGACACCCTATACAAAACAATTATTCTGGAAAACAAGAAACTTTGCAAACGACAATAATTTTAAATATGTATGGTTTAGAAACGGAAAGATTATGATGCGAAAAGATGGTGACACACAAGAAGTGAACGTAATACATGAAGAAGATGATCTGTTGAAACTAGTTGAACAATAGAATTCATTAATTACATCTTTCAGAAGAAAGAGGAGATTGGCAAAAAAAATGAAAGAGGACATTGAAAAAAGTGAAAATGTAAAAGTGATGCATATCAACATTAGAAGTCTCAGAAAACATTGGGATATTTTTGTTCATCTTTTAGATGAAATCAATGTTGAATGGGATATTATAATATTAACGGAAATTAATATAAAAAAAGAGGAAGTATACTTATACAAATTAAGTAATTATGAAAATTATACATTGACCAGAGAATCAACAAATAGAGGTGGTGGTATGATGATTTTCACAAAAAATAAGCTTGAAGTGGAATGCCTTGAACTTAAAATTGATGATAATAATGTGATGGAAATTAAAATTAAAGAAAATAATATACCAAAAACCCAAATTATAGCTATTTATAGAAGACCTATAAGCAATAAAACTATATTTATTAACAAACTAAAAGATATAATAAAAAGTAATAAAGTGGATTGGGAAAACCTAATACTTAAAGGAGATATCAATATTGACATATTAGAAAAAGAAAATGGAAATGAGGACAATTATGATCAAAATACAATTGATAAATATGAAAACACATTAGCATCATTAGGCTATCAGTGTCAAATAAACTCGCCAACAAGAGAAGAAATAATAAATAAAAATAGCAGAAACATACTACAACAATCATGTATAGATCATGTATTCATAAAAAAAAAAGTGGAAATGCAAAAGGCGAAATACTAACTGAAAAAATTGCAGATCATTATATTACTATGGCTTGGATTTGGAATAAAAAAATAATAAATAATAATAGAAATAAAAATGGTAATAATAGTACATTTTATTGGAAATACGATGATAAAAAAATAGAAGAAGAAATGAATCAAATAAATTGTAATATATTGGATGATAACCAAGAACCAAATGAAATTTACACTGAAATTATTGAACGGATTAATAATATATATGAAAAAACAAAAAACTAATGAAAATTAAACATACAATACAGAAAATAAATAAAAGAAAAGAATGGATAACAGATGAATTATTACAAAAAATAGAACATAAAAATAAATTATGGAACAGAATTAAAAAAATAAAGGAGATGTAAATAAAGTATTAATGGAGGAATATAAAAGAGAAAAAATGAACGTAAATAAACTTATAAAATCATGTAAAAATGATTTCTATACAAATAAACTGGATAGCGTAAATAAAAATAAAAAAAAATAAAAAATGGTGTGGGACGTAATAAAGGAATTAGAAGGCAAAGAAACAAAAAAAATATTGACGAAAAAATAAAAGCAACATTTAAAGATAAAAATATTATTGAAATTGTGAATAAATTTAATGAAAACTTAGGAAATCAAATATCGATTCTAAAGAACGAAAATGAAACCGCGAATAAGGAATATAAAAAAGGGCAATTCTCCAAAAATATAAAAAAAGCAATTCAAGAAAAAAAAACAAAGTAACATAAGATCAATGGTAATAGAAGATGCTAATAATATAGAAATTATAAACATTATAAAAGAATTGAATAATACATGGGCAGTAGGTGTAGATAATATACACACACATCATATAAAAAATACTAAAGAGAATACATCAACAGCAATATGTAAACTTGTAAATGCAATGATAAATAAAGAAATCTGGCCTGACAAATTAAAAATACAAATTCTAAGACCTATATACAAGAATGGAAATAAGCAAGAAATAAATAATTACAGACCAATAACATTATTATCTGTAATCAATAAAGTTTTGGAAAAATTTTTTGCAAATAAAATCTACAGCTTTCTTGAGAAATGTGAAGTATGGAGTAAAGTACAATTTGGATATAAAAAAAATAAAAGTACTACAGATCTCTTAATTGAAGTTAATGAATTAATAACAACAGGTTTAAATCAAGGAAAGTATATTGGTGCAATACTTATTGATTTAAAAAAAGCATTTGATACGATTGAAAAAAATATTTTACTTAAAAAATGTGAAAATTTGGGACTTAGAGGAAAAATATACAACATATTAAGAAGCTACTTAACAAACAGAAAAACAATTGTAAAAGTGGATGGGGTAAATAGCATAACGAACAATGTAAAATATGGAGTTCCACAAGGATCCGTATTGGGGCCACTTTTATATTTAATATATACCAATGATATTGATGTAAATTTAGAAAAAACCAACATATATCTATTTGCAGATGATACAGTATTAATATCTATACATAATAAGTACGAAGATATGATGTTTAACTTACAATATGATTTCAATATATTAAATGACTATTTTATTGAGAATGAATTGTTCATTAGCAAAGAAAAAACAGTACAAATGGATATCACGGTACCAAAAATGAAATTAAAAAATGAAATCTGGATAAAAAAACATAATGGAAATTGCAAAAATCTGATTGAAATGAATATAATGGGTTGTGAGAAGGACTGTGTTAAAATTGAAAAAAAAAATGTCAACAAAATATCTAGGAATAGAAGTAGATATACATTGGAATTTTAGACAACATAGAATTGAATTGAAGTTGTCGGCCAGTAAGCTATACAGCTTTTTGAAGGGCCTAGCGGCAGATGTTAAGTGGAAGGAACCACCATCGTAAACAGTTGTTTTTTGCCGCAGGAGGGAGGAAACCGGAGTACCCGGAGGAAACCCTCGTACAACGGGCGGGAAACAACCGGAGAAAAACCCGTACATATGCACTTCCCGTCCCAGGATCGAACCCGGGACTGTAGGAAGCCAGAGATGTACAGCTGGGACCAGGACGCCTATCGAATCTGACGCCCCAGTGCTCGCCCAGTGACGCCCCAGTCCCAATACATATTTTGGGACTATTTAAAAAATTAAGACAAATCATACCAAAAATATACAGTATTAAAAATGTACTACAGAAAATACAAAAAAAAATTATCTATGATGCATGGATAAGTAGTAACATAAGATATGGTCTGGAGATTTATGGTCATGCACCAGAATATTTGGTAGATAGACTACAAAAAATACAAAATAAGATGGTAAAAATAATGTTTAAAGACAATATTAAAAAAAATACCTTAACTTTATATAAATAAAATAAAATTATGAAAATAAAAGATCTAAAAAATTTTGTCATATTAGCAAAAAATTATTTCTGTAACAAATATAAAAACTATAATAAAATATTAAAAAGAAGTAAGGGAAATAAGGAGAGATTCACTGTACCAAAATGGGCAAATCAGTATGGAAAAAGAAGGAAAGAATGGTATATACCAAAACTATATAACGAAATATCAGAAAATATGTTGCACTATTGAAGACTACAAGATTTTAAAAAAGATCTATCACATAAAATAATTGCAGGAATACCATTAAATACCTAACAAAAATAATACCAACAATATTGTAATCTATAAATCTATTAAACACCATCACAGCTGAGCTTCTTGTAATGTATAATAATCTAATTACCAATAATTTTCATTGTAAACTTACAAGTTATTTTTGTAACTTCGAGAATTGCATTGCAATTGTAATTGAAAAATAAACATTATTATTATTATTATAATTATTAAAGAGGTGGTGGTATTCTAATCTTCTATTCAGAAGATAGAATCACCAAAACTAGTTATAAAAACATTAAAATCGATGATAAGGATGCAATAACTTTTACGTTTCAACTTGGCGAGCATGTTTTTGAATTAGTCGCCACTTATAAAAAACCGTCTGCTAGTAGAATTAAGTTTATTAAACAGCTAAAAGGTTTACTTAAAAATAAAAATTGTAAACTAAATATAATCTTGGTAGGGGATTTTAATTTTAACGTTCTAAAAGGTTACCAGGATGAAAGTGAAAAATATGACATAGAAAAATTTAAAAATACACTGGCAGCACTTGGCTTTGACCAGCAAATAAACTCCCCCACTAGAGAAGAATTTAGGCTCAATTAACTTATAAAATCGAGTATTGACCTTATTTATAATAGAACATAAAACTGGGAGTGCAATGCGTATGTTATTAAGATTAAACTAGCCGACCATTATTTCACTGCCTTCCAAATTTGGGACAAAAAAAACATTAGCGAAAATGCTATTAAAAAGAACATACAACACGTTTGTAAACTTATTGTTAAACAACTTATTGTTAAACAACTAAAAAATATTAACTGGAGTTTTCTATACGAGTTGAATGATCCAGATCAAATTTACCTTGCAATTGAGAATAAAATTGAAAATATATATGAAAACAATAAAAAATTGTATAACAAACCAAGGCATAAAAATAAGACATTCAAGAATGATTGGATGACTAATGAACTTTTAAATAAAATAAATCTTAAAAATAAAATGTGGACACAAATCTCTAAACTTGAGGAACCATCTAAGATCAAAATTGACAAATATAAAGAATTAAATAAACAGGTTAAAAAGAGCATTAGCATTGTGAAATAAACGTATTTTCAAGATTTCTTCAGAAACAATCAAAATGACTGTGTCAAAATTTGGAATAAAATTAATACCATCTGAGGGAAAAAAATTGATAATCTAAATATTGACAGCCAAATAAAATGAAACTTCCCAAATTTAGACAGTAAAAAATTATGCAATAAATTTGCTGATCACTACCAACAGGAAGTACCTAAATTTAAAAAAAGAACTAAGATCAACAAAAATATTAGCAAAAGTGTATCACTTCCACAAGTGAAAAATGAGAGCACAAAGCATAAAACCAAAAATATGAGTAAACATGCCCCTTTCAACTCGATTCAAATTTTAAAACCAACCGAAACAGATATTCTGTGTATTATGAACAATATTAAAGCAAAAAAGTCTTGTGGTCTTGATGGCTTTTTGATGAAACATTTTTTACAAACAAAGGAAAATACTGCATATTTTATGAGTAAACTTATTTCGGCAATTATAGAAAGTGAAATTTGGCCAAAAAACATGAAAAAGCAGGTGTTAAGACCCATTTTTAAAAAAGGAAATAAGCAGGATTGTGCTAACTATAGGCCAATTTCTCTGCTGCCTGTTTTAAACAAGATTGTTGAAAATTTTTTTTGCTAGTTGAAGTTTAGGTTTATTTGACAGATTTAGCATCCTACATATGCAACAATTCGGATTTCAAAAACATAAGGACACTGATGATGCCCTGATACACATCAATGATAAGGTAAGCCGTGCACTAAATGAAGGAAAACATGTTGGTGCAATTTTCATAGATCTTAAAAAGGCGTTTGATACCTTAGATAAAGAATTTTGATTGAAAAACTCTACAAATACGGCATTAGAGGTAAATACCTAAATATCTTAATGAACTATCTAACAAACAGAACCTTCTGTGTTAAAATCGAGATCAACTTGAGTCAGTGGAAAGATGTGGATTATCGGGTTCTACAAGGTTCCGTACTGGGCCCCTTACTATTTTTGGTCTACATTAATGATATTGTGAGTAATGATTTCAAAACAATTTTAACAAAGTATGCAGATGATATTTGTATGATCTCAATCAATTATAAACAAGATACCATGCTACGTAATCTGCAAACAGATTTTAATCAAATAATTATTTATTTCAAAATAAATGAACTTTATATCAACCCAGAAAAAACCTATTTTATGCATTTTACAAGTTCACACATGTGCAGAGAAAAACTAATTGTTTATTTACATGCAAATGATTACAATAAAATGAACTGCTCCTGCACCAAAATTAAACAAGTGGACAAAACTACTTACCTAGGGCTCGAAATTGACGAAAACTGGAAACATTACAACAAAATTAGACAAGTAATACCCCTACTCTACAAAATTAGAAGTTATATTGATAAAAAAGTGAAAAAAGCACTCTATGAAGCCTGGATCCTTTCTAAAGTTAGGTACGCTTGTATTGTCATAGGATCTACCTCGGATAACTTATTAAACAGACTTCAAAAAACATTGAATAAAGCAGCAAAAGCACTTTTTAACAATGCAGCTGACAAAACAACGTCTGAAATTTTTAAAGAAAACGAAATATTTACATTTAAACAATTATTCACCTACAGTGTCATCACAAAGTTTTACTACAGCAATAACAATAAAATACCTGTTAATGGACCACAAAGGATTAATAATGCTTGGCTCCAAACACCAGTATAGAGAAACACTTATGGCAAGAGAGGAATGAGTTTTGTTATTCTTAAGATTTTTAATGACATTCCACTTATCCACAGAAACATCACTAGTGCATACTTAATGAGAAAACGGATAAAAAGCTGGATATTTTTGGGAAGATAGCCCTTATTCTTGGCAATGTGTATTAACATAAAATTAATAAACATGTAAATAAATTTAAGTAACTAGAATTTATCTCTTTTGTTTTTTGTTCTTGTTTTTGTCTATGTTCTCTTCAGTGCACATACAGGCATTTATTGCTTCGTGCACCTTCTGTATACCATACTGAATAAATTATTATTATTATTATCTAAAGGTCACATTACTAAGCTTTTAGCAAGGGTTAGCTAAGGTGCAATGGGATAATTTAGGAGTGAAAGAAAGAGCTTCCTACGTAAATATGAGAGAATTGGTAATTCAGGCATAAAAGACAACGGTCGTATTTGTAATTTTAAAATCCTTTTTGCGCCCAAGGGAAAAAATTAATGCCCATATCTGGCCTAATTAACCTTTTCTTGGTAACCAAATGATTGTTTAGAATGCGTTACTAATGCTGAAACAAAAAGCTATGAAGCAAAAAAAATTGAGCTCAGAACCAGCTTTATAGGACAAATAGTTTGATCTGTAGAGAGCGTAGCAGAAAAAATGTCTTGCTAAGAATGACAAGAAGCCAAAAATGAAAATAACGATTCCAGTCCTAGTCCAGATCTCCGATGTGTCAAATAGAAAGATAATAAAAGTTCGGACTACATGTTCACAACTCCAATAAAATCTTGTATACTAAATTTCAGTGGGAAATATTGAAAGATAGCAGAGAAATAAGCATCGAAATTTCGGCTTCAAACGTTTTAGTAAAGGCTACCGTCTTTACGAATAAGCCATTAGAACGTTTCTAGCTGCCAATTCGCTCAGTTTGGTTTAAAACTGTATGTGTTTATCTGAAACACGAATTCTTTCATTTTATCTGCGAGACGTTTGGCACCCCTTTTAGACTGAAAGAAAGAACCCAAAAAAGTACCTTTCAACGGCAAATGTTGAGACATTTGGGTACCGGGCGGTTTTAACCTAACTCGAACATGCTGAATCCAAATCTACCTGGCGCCAATTCGAATTACTCTTCCTAAGCCCGGAATTCAAGATGGCGTCAAAATATGGCAACCAAAAAACAGTGTTTTGCGTGAAGCGTCTAAACCGTTTATAAATAAACTGGTTACGAACTATGTTTTGAATAAAATTTCCTTTAGAACTGTTTCTATTCGTATTCTGCGTAAAATTAACCCTTTGACCCAAATTCGTCATTTAACTTCTATTAGGCAATTTACATGTGTGTTGTGGCGATTATTGGCTGGTACTTCTACTCCTCAACGTCAAAGCCACAGCTAAGGGATAACGGGGCTACGTAACGTGGATCAAGCTACAGTTCGTTGCGTTCGAGTGAACTCTAATCCGTTTTTATTCGTGTACCTTCACGGCTGTGAGTATGGGGATACGAGCTCTAATGTTTTTTGTTCAGTTAATTCAGATTATCTGTTTGAAACGTAAAGATCATTAGAGTTCGTTTGTGCACGAGAATTTCAGAAAATTCGACAGGAGGCTACTGAGGAGGGGCTAACAATGTCAAAATGTTACAATGCTGCAACATGTAACAATGGGGTAACAATAAGCGAGGCGCACAATATCGGATTATAGCTCACTCGAACAAGATGCAACAACGGTTGGGAGCCGGGAAAGTAACATTACGGAGGGTGTGGGTGGTTGTGGTTGTGATGTAGATGTGTTATTCTGTGGATGTAGTATTTAGTATTTAAGGTGGGCACGTGGCCATGGCCTAGGCCTCACTAAATACGTAAAGAACATTGTCGTTGTTTGAGTTAGCTAGCTCGTTGTGGAGAACCAAAATTAAATGGTCTTGATTTTTCCTTAAATCTTCAAGTTTTAAACCGTAGGTTGCGAACTCGTAAAGCCGGCCTTAAAATTGGGCGGACGACATGACTGAGTGACTTATTTACTTCTTCAATGCGGGCTTCGGGAAGCCAGTTGAATTGTTTCCGCGATTGTTTGCCATGATACTGCAACAATCCAGAATCAACTACTCATCGATACGACACTTGCTAAATCTAGACAAACGCTAGTGTGTTGCCATCCAATAATAATCAAAGGACAAATCTTGGGCGGAACCTGAACATAAATATGCATTTCTAATGTTCCGTTTTTTCGAAAACAAAAATCGGTGGACAGAGGACACATGATAGACCAGACCGTAGCAATTACAATAATAAGGAAGCAATAAAAGCCAACAAATTAACTGAACAAAAAAAGGCTTCGCCGTTTAGAAAAAAAAACATTAGAGCTCGTATCCCTCACTCACAGCCGTGAAACTACACGAATAAAAACGGATTAGAGTTCACTCGAACGATATGAACTATAATTTGAACTCCAATTCGCAAAACGTAAACCCACAAACACACACGAAATAGACGCCATAAACAGCAAAACGCTACAAAATTGAAAGTTAAAAAATGCATATACAAAATGAACACGTAATTACACAAACGAACTAGAAATAACCACCTCAAACGACCTTCAAACACAAACACAGACAAAAAACTGCATTAACTAGGAGTCTGCTTCTTTCACAAACTATAAATGCACTTTTTAAGGATTGTGTGGGTCAGTAGTGAGATTGGAACCATCATTCGCTGTGTTGGGACACGAGGGGAGGAGAGGGGAGGGGCGGGGGGACCTTTTTTGAAGCTAATTTTATTCTAAACATTGGTAACCGGTTAATTTTCAATCAGATGAACGGTTTAGACGCTAGAACCAAAAACCCGTTTTTCGTCGCCATTTTTGGATGCCACCTTGAATTCCCCAAGGGTGCCAAGGTGGCATCACCATGTTTTGGAGTAGGGACATATTGTAGAACATCTCTGCGCAAAAACATTTTGTGCAGACTATTCTTTTGGGTTTTTGTGCAGGCTGCCGGACTATCTCGACTTTTCCGGGCATGGAGGGATAAGAAGGGGAGGAGAAGAGAACGAAGAGTAGAAGGAGGGAAAACACATTATCGCGCGCACGGGGGAGGGAGGTGGTGGCGGGTTCTAGAAGGGGCATGGCATGCGTGAGTGTGGGGGAGGGTTAAACATATTTAAAACCAAAGACCGAACTCCTGGGGTGGCGAGTGGGGGTATATATTCATACCCAACACTGGAGAGGTGTGGGAGGGGTGCTGTGGAGGTATGGGAGGGGGTGCTGTGGAGGTGTGGGAGGCGGTCGGGGGCAGGGTCAGGGTCCAAAGGTGTGCGGGTGGGAGGAGGAATTGAAAGCGTAGGTTACTTTCCTAAGATGACGAAACGCTGGGAGAAGCTAAGTCCAGGAAATTCAATCACCGTGCAGCATGCACGGGTCCAGCTAGATTAGTCAGTGACGAGCGGCTCGGGGAGAGCTTCAGAGAAGCTCGTACGGGTTAAATAATTTATGAAGTATTGAGTTTTTTAAAATACATTCTGAGCTATGGTAAACACCAATTTAACAAGAAAGACATGTCGTGTGACACCAGTCACACAAACACACAAACACACGTCCACACGCAATATTATTGCTTTCAAACTTAATCAATAACCAGAAAGTCGGGAGCAGATATCCAGAAACTAGAATACGTTAAAAAATATATGATGGCATATTGATTTTTTGAAGAACATCGCTATAGTTCTGTTCTTATGGACTGCCAAACGGAATACATTTGCCTTTAACTAACTGCCCATCCAATGGTAACAGATTAATTTCATTATAACAATTACCAATAAATGTTTGGCTAGTAAGCTACACTCTTATATTATTACAAGAAGTTTATTTTTAAACATTCTAAACACAAAAAGAACAATCTAAAACCGTTGCACGCAGCAGTTTACACTAATAATAGTATGGAACTGGATAATATTTAGTTTGGTAACGTTACTTGACTCCAGTTTTATAGCTCTCTTCAATCATCTGAATCTGAAGATATCTAGACACACGCTAGTGTGTCGCCGCCAAGTAATAGTAGATCATCCGATTGTAGACACCCGATTATTAAAAAATGATTGTTGATGAAAAAAAGGCGGCCTCACTAGCAGACTGTGTCTTTTAACTGAAAGCAACTTATACCTGATTTCAGCATACTGGTGTAAATTCCCCATGCGGTAGAAATCTTTGCAGATTGTTTGAATCAGGTATCTTGGGTCCAGTAACGAAGAATACCTCAAAACGAAAATGTGGGAACATGTTCTTTATGGAGAAAAAGTGTCCTCAATAACGTTGAGTGTTACTAGTGACTAGTAACTAGCTAATCACCAGGCTGCCATGTTAATTCTCATAGGGTATAACGACACGTCTACAGCTGATTAGGAAAAGTTGCCAGATCTGAATTTCGGCAGACAGGTAAAGCGTCATATAGGGAAGTGCCTTTTTCCAAAATGGGGGTTGCAGCTAGAAGCACGTGACCCTGAAGTGGCTCGTAAGTGCAAAAGTATTGTTGTAACCATTGTTTGTATTGTCATCCAACAGTAGATTATAACATGCTTAAGTGTTACACGCTTATCGTTTCAGTGCCTAATTGTCAGAATTCATAGTTGTTGCAAATAGGTGGTTGTGTTGATCTGCCATCCTAGTGGAAGGCAGTACTCGGCCACACAAATATTTGCCTGTTGAGCAAGTTGTGGGTGTAGGCGAGATCACGCACGTGAACTCTCTCCGTGCGGCGCACACGTTTGAAGTAGCGCTGTCCTCACATGCGGCAAAGCACAGACTATTGAATGTCATGTTGTTCTGAATGGTCACTCAGTTGAAATGCATGATTTGCATGATCAGACTGTGCAGGCACGCTTGCATTGGCTACCGGTATCAGGAGCCTATAGAAAACAACTAGGAGCGTGTGTGGCTGGTTTATGTTAGAAGCGCTTAATTTAGAATGAAATTCTAACGCCAGAAGGAGCAACAATACTGCGTCTGCGCCAAGTTGTCTAAAATCGAAACTGAAACTTAGCACGCGAAGCAGACGTGTGCTACGAAAGCAACGATCTTTTTTATTGTTGTCTAAAGCAACTTACGAACAACTGATTATGTGTTTGTTTAGTTTTTTTATTATTACTTTGGTATTGTTTCCATGTTAAACACTTATTGTTTAAAAACAGAGGACCGAAAATTAACCTTGAGAACGTGACGCACACCTCTCATCATCTCGTGCAGGTGGCGACATCTGGTAACAAATTTGTACACTACTGTAGCCGCTCCTGACTTAACACTGTAGTGGAAGTTACCGAGACACGCTCCTAGTTGTTTTCTATAGGCTCCTGCCGGTATGTATTACACCTGAAGAGATTGCTGTTGGCTTCAGCAAGATAGCTGTCCTGGAGAAACATTCTTTCGAGAAGTTATATGTGCAAGGTAGAGTCGTGTGTGAGATGGGGGTGCGTCATGTGACATTAAGCCTTAGGAAAGGCATCACCATTGAGAAGGTCCCAGATGTAGCCATTATCAAGGAGATTCCCACGCTAGTGATTGTGGGTGATCTAGCCCCGAAGTGCCTTAGGTGCTCGGCTCGAGGACACTTCCGGCGTGCGTGTGTGGCCATTGCGTGAGACCATTGCGGCGTCTGGCGCGACCCGCGTCAGCTTTGTCCACATTTGAAAGAAGCGAGGCGGCTGGCAGGCTTGAAGAAACATGGTATTATTCCTGCTGTGTGCCGGGAAGTACAACAGCAGCACCAACCTCCCACCAACAGCAGCAGCGAAGTGGAAGCCTGGAGCATGTCAGTGCCCCATGTTTAGCGCTGGCATCTGAAAGTCGTACGAGTGGCGCGGAGGCAGAGAGTCATTCTGTGCCACTTTCGAGCGGTAATGACAGCGGAGTGCAAGATTCTGTGCAATCCAGTGAGAACCGAGGCAGTGATGCACAATGGGTCTGGAAATGCTGCAAGTTTATTGGGATTGCATAGAACTTAAAAACAATTTATTTTTCTTGTATGAGCCATGAGCCATGTCTGCCTGAGTTAAAAATGACCAGCTACGAATAAATGAAGAAGAAATAGAAATAACTTCCTTTTTAACTGATAAGGTTATCTCAGGACGGATAATGACAATGTTGCTAGGAAATACCTAAAATCTTGTCACATTTTAAACTTGTAATACCATCATAAGGAAACGAGAGGCAGCATCTCAGTTGGCATTCTTTCGGGCAGTAACAACATAAAGCAGCAACAGAACAAATCAGACGAATCATCAGTGATTTTATTGGCAATACTGTATAACCTAGTCAAATAGGTTTTTTTTCTTTCAAGATCCGGCCGATGCTGTAGTACACCTCTGCGAAGCATACAGTTAATGCTATGACGACAGATGGCGAGTTCTCCGAGTTTACACTTACGTCAGAAAAGCGTTGTTAGAATTGGCTGTGTCGCTGTTAAGTGTAGGAGTGTACTGAGGCTTGTGTCACTGTCATTTCCTGCATTTCAGAGCACCTATAAGCACCAGCAACAGCTCGTATTGTGGATGGAAAAAACGAATAAAAGAAAAAACTTTCCATTCTTCCCTTTCCCAACCTAACATTCGAAATGAGAGGTCCTTTGTATTCCACTTAATTTCAAGAATGGTGACAGGTTCATACAGAAGCAGTTTTACAGCCCCATACCTTTCTGACTCCGTAGCACATCATTTGTGTACAGTCATAGTATTAATTTTTTTCTTACACAAATAATAAACGTGTATAAAAATATAAAAGTGTGACGTCAACCCCCTCCCTCCCCCATGTCACGTTTTTGTTACACTCGGCTGACCCCCCCTCCCTCCCCTCAGAGCGTGACATACTTTCTGAATGCTTCCTTACTGACTAAAGCCGGCATTGCATAAGTTGTGCATCTACCGGGAAAGCCACTCGTTAAAAATAGATGCTTGAAATTGATGGTGATTTTGAATCCTGAATATTATTGATTGATAAGGTTGGGGGGGGGGGGGTTATAGGTAAACGATTCCATAGCTGATACGGTTTCGTTGGCATATGTGGTGTGACTGAAAAGAGCATTTAGAAGATACTGTCCGGCAACAAAAATTCTATTTTGGTTTAATGCATCAGTTTGGTATTTGTGGATTGGTTCCATTTTGGTTTTTTCCCTCATATCTGAATAATTTGGCTCCTCCTCAGTTTGAGTATCAAAAGTTGAGTGAAAAAACTCTTTTCGATTTCTTAGTAGGTAAACATGGTTATGAACAAAATTCACGTCTTTTCTCATTTATTTCCTTGGCAATGAATAAATAACTCCTAAGGGCACGGGCGAGTTTAACTAGGTAACCCGAAATTAGAAATAAAACTTTTCATGGTAGAAAGTTACTAAGCAACTGAAACGAAATTTGTTAATTCCTGAGTTGCGTGTTGATGTTTACATTTTTGAACACGTAAAAAAAAACCGCGTAACACTATCGCGGGCTGTTGCACGTATCTGATGTGAGTGATTGTTTAAGGCAAAACTCGGCAATGGCAAATATTGTACAAGCACCGATTGATTTTTCGACAGATTTCTGGATTTTAAGGTAAGTAATTTGGAATTTGTGCATCTTATAATGGTTAAACTAATAGTTATCACTTCCGACCACACTGTAATCTTGTGTCAAGATGTAAACACACTTTTATTAAGATTTGAACTTGAATATGCATTGTAGCGCATAAGGCTGCAGCTATTATAGCTAGTCAATACGTGTAATTTTTGTAGTAATAAGTATTTTACGAAGTGTTTTAGATATCGTTAGCCTTATAGTGATTAAGTGTGAAGATGCACATGCATTTTAATTAGTGTGTAGCGAACGTTTCAGAGTGATGTGCAAACTTTAAAAGCTAAAAATAGCTCTTCTCTGTAATAATTACTCATTTTTCTTAATGAAACGAGGGTGCTTCTTTTAAAAAAGGGGGAACTCTGCAATGGGAGATTCTCTCCACCTTGCACATGGTAGCCTAAATAACCTAATACCCTAAGTGGGTCACCTAGGCCCATTGGCCTTGGGCTTAGGTTGTATTATTGTTGCTCTAGCGTATATTATGCTACTGAATATATTGTTTTGTCACAATATTATTGTCTTGTATTGAATCATGTATAATAATATGAACTGTAACCTTCTATTTAGTTCTTGTTCAGTACACAGCTGGTAATGTCATCTCCACAGGGGGGGAGCTGCAAGTACTAGAGGCTCATGGTCCTTATAGTGGCTCCACACGTTAACCGATCTGGGAGCTGCTGTTGGTATAAAAGGGGCTGTACTACCAGTTACTCATCACTCCGGGAGCTATTCCCCCATCAGCAAGATCTCTCCATAAGTACAACGCAACTTAGGCTACTTCTAGAGCTGTCCTACTGAACAACTATTAACATCTAAAGGACACCCCGTGCGGTGCTGTGAATAAACCACTGAGTTACCAACTTTCGACTGTCTATTCGCCTTATTGGCCAAGCCAGCATTGCAACAGGTTGGACAATAGGTATGAAGATCTTACCTGGCTGCAAGCGATTTTTAAGTCGTTTAACCTAACGACAGTGCCTCCCACTAAGTGCCTCCAGGTTTGTGACTTTGCTTATGGGATGCGCCTCGAAAGACTGAGTCTTGAGTTATTAGAGCTATAGAGATTGAGATTTGATCTTGTTTTGTTTTATCGAATTTTGCATAACCTCACCGATGTTGACCTTCCGGTTTTTTTATGTTGCTCCTGGCTTACATGTAACTAGGGGGGCATCAATGGAAATGGCTGTTCGAGGCATTATGCTGCACAGATTTTCGTAAGCATATTTTTTTCTGTGCGAGTGGTTCCTGTCAGGAATGCTTTTAATAGGGAAACTGTAAATGCTAGTTATATCCCATCTTTTCGTCGAATGCTTAGGAAGGAACCCCTTCAACGTTTTCTGAGACGTACACTGCCCGGATCTGGCCTAAACGTCACCCAGAATAGTGTTAGAGGCTCACCACCCTGCCATTCCGCCCACCTTTGGTGGAGAAATTTATTTATTTATTTATTTAACCCATAAAACCAGATTCATGACGTTCAATGAAGGATTTAGGGTAGCCATTGGACGCATATTTGTGATGGAGGAAATTAATTCGTCGAACATGTCGCGTACAACAGTAGTGTTGCAAACAACCATGAAAACTTCATTTTCGATGTTGTTCAATTTTATTTTTGGATCTTAAGAATTCTTATGAGCAGTCCTGTTGGTTTCCATCGATTTACGAAAATGGTTGAATTTAATGTAGCCATTGTTTTTATGGTGAGTGTTAGATTGAGGAAATTAAATTGCCTTTATTCGTTTTGGGTTTCCATTCTGAATTTAAGACAAGGATGGTAGTTGTTCAGTGCCTGCAAGGTGGTTGTTCTGTCAGCAGGATCGCCCAATGTCTCAATCTCGTCGACTTATCATGTGTAATGTTTTATCCAGCTACCAAAATTTTGCTTAATTTTGGTGTCGAGTTCCAAACAATATGGCTGACATCCACCTCACCGAAACCATGCCTCCTTACAAGTTAGACCTAGGATAAGTGTTTTCATCAATCTATGTGGGACCATAATTGTTATTTTCATCAAACGAACATTCTGCAGCGAATTATTCCCTGTTTCACTTAACGAATAAGACAGTCAGGTGACTAGTGGCCCATGGCCGAAATAGAATCCCAGGCAACTGATATCTGACAGTATTACAGTGCATATTGCATAGTTTTAATGTCTTTACTATGTGAATACAAATTAACTAAAACATACCTTTTTGAACTAATTTCTCATCCTTTTGAAAAAGTTCGCACAATGAACGAGCGAGTGTTTATTCGTCGCATTCCTTGTACTTTAAACTATTATATTCTAGTGCTTTTGGCTTCATTAAATTAGGTATTGGAAGAGGTACCTTACATTTTCGATTTTTTTCCCTTTCTGTATAAATTTAGCTTGACTACAGCCATGGCCCAAGTGTTGACGGCAAATGCTGGACGTCCAAGTCATCAAGGTCTTGTTCAAAAAGAAAGTTGCCTCACTCGCCGGCTCAGACGAATGGTAAAGGCCCTGATCGAGAATGAGAACAAAAGGAAACCGATATCTGTACTTGCATTTGTTGCTCAGATAGAGATTAACAGGCATTTAAAAGCAGTCTGGGTTCTAATGTTTGCACTGTCATTGGCTTTGTTTTCCTACCAGACATACGATCGAATACTTTACTTCGTATCAACACCGGTGGGTGTAGATGTGCTCATTACCAGGAATCAATTTCAGATTTTACCAGAACTTACCCTGTGTTACAAGCAAACAGAGTGCCTACGAGAGCGATTTAATAGAACTGGTGTATCCAACTTCCCAGGATGGAAATTTAATGCAATAACTGGCTGTTTTCGAGATGGCCCACTTCAGGGCCCTCTTGAATTTGGTTTAGATCCTACTGAATTGTGGAAGCTGTTAAACACAACGACTGCCATAATTTCTGCAAACATTGTCAATGTAAGTTCAAGCACTAGTGTACAGAAAAAAGCATGTGTAAACTCCTGCAGTTGGTGAGTTAACTTTGTCAATATGTGGTTTCAACCATTAATTGATAGATGTGATGCACCATTTTTAGGTGTGATATGGATCAGTCTTTTAGGTGTACATTAATTTCTGAATAAGATCAGCGAATAGTTATTAATGTGTTATTAGTAATGTATAATTAATTGTGAGCATCAAAATCCCACAATTTCCTTCTGCAAGTTTGGCGACTTCCAAACTTGAATTACTGAATAGGCATTGCATACACGTGGATGATTTGAAAGTAATTGGACAATAGGTTCTAAATATTCTGGAAGAGAAACCTGCACCAAATGAGAAGGTCATCTGATCTCCTTCTCTAATCAGTAAAATATTTAGTAAATTACAATGTATTAACTTAAAAATACTTTTATTTCGAGCATGATGTGGCTTTCCTTTAATTACTGTACATAGTAAAAATAGGCCAATAACATCAAACGGCACACCCCCTCAACTCAGACAATCATGCAGTAATAATTTTGCGATTTGGGAGCAAGATTTGGGTAAACCTTTTTTTACTCGTATCTTGGACTGCTCTCATCATGCTCTCATCATAATTATGGTCTTGACATGTCCAGTTTAGAAGCAACACCTGAGTATAAGTAATTTTAATATTTTATTTAACAAACAATGAATCATTTCACATGCAAACAATCCAAAATTGGAAGTAAAAACTTCTTTTATATTCGGCTAGGAACACACCTAATCTACTTCAGAAGTTAAATGCCAAAGAAATTCAGAGTGACTTGCAAAACAAAATCAGCATCAGACTTGTGTCAACAGTCCTGGCGTGGTGTTGAGACAAGCCTTCTTGGATTGTGATGTCATAGTTTTAGATAATGTCGCAATGTGAACACTGTTACACTGTTTTGGTGCTGAGAAGGTTGAGGGGCGGTAGATGTACGTGAGTGATTGGGTAACATTTTTCTCCATAGAAAGCCATCAACATTGACTTGCTGTTTTTTATTGAATCGGTTAATACTTTATCCAAGAAAAGCGTACGAAGGGTTAATTTTTTGGAATTTCATGGTTTTCATGCTAAAGTAACCATGAACCAATTTCATTTTTTTCATGCTGGGACTGATCCACTTCTTGAAAGGTTTCAGAAATAATGAAAACTTAGAGATTTGGTTGTTTCCACATTCAACCTAAACATTCGTTAATTCGTTGAGCATAACCACATGACTACAGTTGTCGGATTGAAAGAAATTCTTTGTGTCCTGAAAATTTTTTGTGAGGAAATTATATTTGTCTGACAATAAAGTTCGTAACACTGTTCGAAGTGAGTTTTCACCAGCATGTATCTGTATACAATATATCCTATTTGTACTCACAACTCATTTGATGAATCTTTGATTGGTGTTCAGTTCACGATAGACTCGGCTTTAATAGGCACATTTTAAAGAAAATTATAAAAGAATTTTTTAATGGTGTAACAGAATGGAACACAATGACACTCAGCCATTGAGACCGCGTCTTAGGAGGATAATTTTCCAGTGATGACAAAAATAAAACAGTGCAAAAGTTAACAATAACAATCCTATTAAACCTCATAAAGCGTCCGCATTGTTTCTTAAACACTGGTTTCATGACCCCAGTTGCATTGTTTCTAAACAGCAATATTTGTCGCGTCAATTGCTTCCAGCAACAACGTTGGAAACCAAACTGTTTTTGTCACTTTGATAACAGCAAACATTTCAAGGTACCATTACAAGGTCCCATGACCAGGCAAACAGGGAAAAACGACCAAGCCAAATGGCGCATAAGATGTTTCAGCTTCCTCCTGCTCCTTTTATGACCCAGATACACAGGAACGAGCCAGTTTGAAGTGTGTGCAGAAATGTGGTTGAAGAAACATTATTTAGAAGAGGATGAACATGCACACGAGAGACCAAACCGAACCATTATTTCAAACTGTATATGCAACACCACCCATGCATACCAACTAATATTTAAATCTCTAAATTGGCCAAACATACAAATGCCATGTACCAATGTACATGGTTAACTAGGTGTCACGCCCTCTTCTAATTGTATGACTGTTTTCCAATTTCTACCTTTACATTTTTGGGCGGTTAGAGCATGGTTTTGGTACACAGGCTTCACCAATAAAATACACACACAAAACATAAAGGTATATTAGCGGTGTGCTGATTCCAGAGCCAATTCCACCGTTACCGATACCATCAGTCGATTCCACCGATATGCCGATTCCGGTACCGATACCAAGGGAAATTTAACCACGTACCGTAGTAAGTTTCTGGGCTAGTTTGGTTTATAATTTTCCTTCAGCTGTTTTAATTAAAGATTATAACCCCCCCCCCCAATGAAAATTTGGTCCGGTGGAGGGTGAATTCCCTCCATAATTCCAACACAAAAAAATCGTTCACTGGTTATAATAACGGCACTGTAAATAGATAGTGATCAACACCTGCTCTTAAATTTTGTAGGCCTTGGCTAGGTTTCGCGTGCTCACGCTTCTGATCATCACGCGAAAGAACTAAATCTGTCCAAGAACATGGAAGGTGAAACATAACAAACGAGCAATGATATTAGCTTGGGTGAATTTTTTGGGCTTGTAAGTTTCATTAATTCATATTTGGTCAACTCTTTTCGAACCGATTAATTTAGAATTAGGCTTCATATGGAAAGGATTTTTTTTGGGGAACCAATTTTGATGGAATCTGTTTGGAATCTGTGGAAATTTTCCGAATTCGATATCGATACCCTGGAATCGGCCGTTTTCAAGGTATCGGTTTCGAAATCTGTACATCACTAATGTATATACACACATTTGAAAAACAACGTGTCCATTTTTTTAGTATTAAATAAAACAGTGTTTGGGTAGTTCGAACGTGGTTTCGGTACGCAGACCTCACCATTGTAAAAAAAAAACATAAATATAGACACACATTTGAAAATAAATGTGTTCAAACTTTTAATTCTTTAATTCTTTAATTCTTTAATTATTTTATTTGGTTGACTTGCTATAGTAATATATGTCAAAAAGAAAAACAAACTCTACAAAAACATTTTGCTCCTAACGAATAATAATACACTTTTGGTCATGTATCAATAGGCAAGAGAAATTTATTTGGTTGTAAACCCTGGGATAAAAATCTATAACAATTGGCCATGACTGTATTTTCCATCTCGACTTTATCATAACGATTTTCCATCTGTTGCCGTGTTTCTTACTTATAAATCTTTCAGTTGAAAACCTTAGTAAAAATGCAATGTGTCGCTCCCCACACTCCCGAGTCCATTCTGTACTGATTTATCTGACGTGTCCGACATTATAAAGCGTAACATTATAAAATCTCACAAGACTTAAGTACCAACGATTCACTGACCTCACGTACATCTAAATCTTTCAAACTTACAGAATCTCTTTCAGTTTGTAAAAATTCATTAGTGCCACCTACAGCAACCTCATCTATTTTTGAAACATCAGACTCACATACACTGAATTCTCCATAACTGGAGCTGATTCATTATGATATGAGAGCGGTGTTTGAACAGTTGCAATGGGTCTATGTTTTACATTATGATCATCCAAACTACTGTCATCATCTTGAACAGAACGAATATCCATCTCATCCTTAGGGATAACACCCTTTACCGCTAAAATAGTCAGCACCATTTAGCCTTTCAATAAACTTGACATAAGATGCGACCATCTGAATGCTTGTGGGAGCAAACAAGTTATAGGCCAACATACATTCTCATTCTATCCAACATACACTCCTGGAACACCAGATGTCGAATATTTGAAATCTCTCACAATGAAGATCGTAGTAAGCTATGAAGCAATGGCGCAGTAAGCAATACACCCAAATGTTTCATTTTCACACGGACTGTTTGTGAAACCACACACTTCATTGGGCAACTTATCATCAGGCAGAGTAACACAATCTATAACACTGTGTGTGTGTGCCGCAGCTACACATGTCAGAACCGGAAAAAGTAGAGGTATATTTTCCATTTCAAATAACCCTTGCCAGATATTCAATGTTGAACATCGATCATTAAGTGGTCTCATTATTTTTGTGCATTCGTACGACACTGCTCGCGTGTTTCGTCCCACTGTTTACAAGGCAAATTTTAACTTTCCTTGAACCACATTCTAAATTATGATCCGCCAAGGTCTTATGCAATTTACGACCTATTCTCATCTATTGCTTAAGCATCTCATTAACAATTAAATCTGTTGTTTCTGATATTTCCTTCAAGACATAAGTAAAATTTCCCCTAGACTGATAGCCAATAAGATTAAACAGGTAACAGAAACCAAAAATTGACGGGATCGCGGTACCAGAGAGATCGCATGAGCACATCTGCATAATTTCATCCACACTAGAACCTGTACTATGCCTATAAGGCAAACTTTTTGCCGTAGATTCGTAGCATGTAAAGTGTGCTTCCAAAGGTATTCCCATTACCCTGGATAAAGTACGAGTTTCTTACTGTTTGCAAAAGGTGTTGTTGTATTTCAGTGACTCCCTGTGGTTATGACTTACGAATTAATTAACGTTTTCTAGAAGAATGTGGAACCAATCAACTCTCTTTACCATTGTCTATCTGAACTTTAATTTATCATAAATTAGCTTCCGATCATGAAACCCACACCCGTCCTCACTCCCAAAAGTAAAAATAATTGTATGAATTAACTTTCAAGAAGTAGATCTGTTCCGGCTAGTGACACCGCACTATGACTGAGGTAGGAGCTAATGACCAAGCTGTCAAGACGCCATAAAGCCTCAGTCCACCAGCTCGCACGTCACGTGGTAAGAACAGTGCTAATGCCAATCATCTGGTTAGAACTGTAAGGAGCTAACTGAAAAAAAAAACTAACTTGTCAGGAGAAGCATTTAATGATTCAAAAGCCCGTGACAAAAATCAGAAGATACCAAATTACTGAATTATATTCGTGCTAAAAATTGTAGTATTTTTTTTTACAAAATATTGAAATATGATGTGCTTTCTCCATCATCAGTACCTTGTTGGCAGAATGAGATAGCACCATTGGTGTAACACAAATTCCGTGCATTAAAGTGCTAAGATAAAAAGATTTTATGTCATCGAAGAAAGTATTCTTATTTTCATTTTTTTTTTAATTTAAAAATTAATTTCTTTGAGCCTTATGTCAGCCGAAGCAACTTAATGCTTGTATGGTTGAACCGGCTCAATTTTGAACATTACCAGACTTTTTAGAAGAAGAAATATCTGGTAAAGGGAGGTGCCAACCCGGGGATTCGATCCGGGAAACCTCCGATCATCGTAGGGGCCGAAAGATTTGGCCAGAATAGTTCCCATAGGTATTGAAGGAGCATGGTAGCATCTCACGCTACCCTGGCCGGCAGTCCTGGCAGGGACTTTGCCAAGGTCCCCTTTCCAGGGGTTCGACCAGATCCGCAAACCTCCAGCAACCAGGCTGAGCTCTCTCACAACTCAGCCACGATGACCACAATCAGGTAAGGTAACAAATTCATTGTGCTTCTGGGAAAACAAAAATGAAATCAGAACATTTGCTCAGATTCTAATAAAAATAATAGAATATTTTTGAAACAACTTAAATTTTCTGAAAGGTTTTTAGGTCTCAATCAGATATAACGGAACTACTTTATGGCAGTATTAGTGATTCAGCACTAGATAAAGGTGTTGCTGTTTCATCATTATTAGTTGTCTTTGAATGTTACTACAATTTGGCCTAGATATTTCACTGATGACATCGATTTTTAATCCAGAGAGAACAGCCGCCAGCTTCCAATGGAGGTAGTCACCTATATACCAACAATGCGACACAAAGAAACCTGAAGAGAGGAATGAACCTTGCTAAGGAAACGAAGCGTTAATTCTAGATAACATCTTCTATCCGTAACTTGCCGTTCATTATGAGTTGGTACCTTGGAATCCTGACTTGAGAATCACAAGGATTGCGCAGATTGACTTGGCACTTTGTTACCAAGTATAGACGAACTAGTTTTGATAAGTAATGGTGCTACTCAATTTAACTTAAATGTTGAGTTATCACCTTACAGTTCTAACTAGACGAAATAAATGCTTCACTTACGAAAATTCTATAGAGTATAAACTTCAATACGGTGTTCAGTTGGTTACACCCAACTTCTTACCCTCTAACAGTTATCCGGTACATCTCTTTACCAGCCTACAAAAACATTCAGTATGTAATCGAAACTAACTTATAAGCAAAAGGTGCTACTGTTTTGGTACAACTTAACGACGTAATCCCAAACGTATCATTCAATAGGCAGAAGGCTCTTTGCTAACATATGAAGTAATATGGTGCAGGAAGCAACACAACACATTAACGGAATGATAACTACAACCTAATAGTAACGAATTGATGGAACACTGTAAAGAAATGATAACTGCAACCATTCAATCAGGCCAGGCCATAATAAAACAATGACTTTTAATTGAAGGAAGACTAACCCCAGAGAACTAATAATGCACTCCCATCATAAACGAAATTCAACTTTGAGTGCAGGCCGAAGGCGATGTAGGCCGAACCAGCTATTAAGCTTCGGGTGAAGTGATACCATACAACAATATGCAACACTACAGTCAAAACCAGCTGGTTGTATAAAGCTTGATTGCAGAAACTCCTAGTCTTACAAACATACAGAGTGATTAAAAATTAGTGAGAAATTAGAACTATAATAGGGCTATAATAGTTCTAAATGGTTGTATACTAGGCCTGAACGATTCTCACAATTTGTTAGTGTGTAAACCATGGATAACTCCGGTCCAAGTAATGCTTTGTAATCTCTGTTAAAATAGCACAAACTGTGCACCTAAGCCTTCGTACACAAAATACGGAGACAAATCATACCCGGGGGGGGGGGGGCCCGGCGAGGGAGAGAGCAAGAATACTCCATGGAACTAAACTGACGGAAAGTAAAGCAATGAAAATCAATGAACGAATAAACATGTACAGGACCCTGGCTGGCATAACATAAGCTTGCTTAAACTACGGTGAACGTAAATCTTGAATGCCTAATTTCCTAAGCCTTCATCAGCTGGTTGAATTGCAAAGATATGCAAAGTAATGTGGGCCTCGTAAGTCATTACCAGACGACGTAGAAATGTTTCATTAGC
>JAHWFP010008035.1:0-16334 GCA_023313725.1 Lithobius niger | reverse complement strand
TATATCCAGTCCCAGTCACCGACGTTTGTGTTTAAGGTAAAACCGTATTTTTTCTACTTTATTAGTTTAAATAAGATATAGCGTTATTCGCTTGAGTCTCGTAGGTTTTTAGGTGTGTTTAGAAATGTCAGTAGGGTAGTTTTCGTACCATCGGAACGAAAGGTTGTCGGGTCCGGCTTGGACGATTCCTTCATGGATGGGGATGGGGAGGGGGCTAGCATCGTACGCGAGGTTTTTTTTTTCGTGTTATTGCGGAAAATGTCGCCAGGTTACAAATGTGCTGTTCGCTTGAGTATCGTATGTTTTTAGGTGTATTTAGGTGTGTTACAAGTGTCGGTAGCCTAGTTTTAGTACTGTCGGAGCGAAAGGTTAGCGGATTGGGCCATTCCTCCATGGGTGGGGTCCTAGTAGCCTACGCAAGGTTTTTTTTTTTCGTTTTAGAACGATAAATATCGCAGGTTGCAAATGTGCTTATTTATGTTGGTTGCAATGGGGTGTGCTGGTTGAATTTGTGTTGTGCACGGTAGTTTTGCAAAGTATGTCACATGGTAGAGCAGTGGTTGTGTAGAGCGCGGAAAAAGTGTTAGATTATCGAAAAAGTGTGGGTTATCAAAATTAACCCACGGTGACGTTTGTGGGTTTTCACATTAACGGTATATAACGGCTACACTTTTAGCATTGGGATGTGTTGGCGTGACGTCACCACCGTGCATTAAACAATGAAAAACACAACGTTTCGAGGATTGCTACATCCTGATATCAAGTGCAAACTAATTAAAAATACAGAACAAGTGTCATG
The DNA here is from genome assembly GCA_023313725.1 of Lithobius niger. Lineage (NCBI taxonomy): Eukaryota > Metazoa > Arthropoda > Chilopoda > Lithobiomorpha > Lithobiidae > Lithobius > Lithobius niger. The sequence goes on along the minus strand of JAHWFP010008035.1, from coordinate 15,535 downwards.
CCATAGTCAAGGCCCAACACACTCGAATTTTCAAAGTTAAAACTTAAAATTGAAAACCTAAGCTTCTCTTAGCAGAACAGGTTAGCAATAGGTAGGAGATGACCTCTGCCCTGCGAGTGCAGGTGCTAAGTGAGGAGCAGTGGAATTTCACTTCCTTTTATATGCGGGTGAATCTGGATTATTGGATGGGTTAAGGTTGCGGGGGGGGGGGGTTAGACTGTTTGCTTTATACTGTGAATTCTAAAACGTGCAAGAGTGGTACATATTTTTTTATACTTTTATTTTCAGGCATAATGAAGTTATGGACTGGTGGTTGGTGTGATAATATCACTAACGTTTCTAAATTAATTCTAGAACGATGTTGTCTGTCTGTAAAAAGAATGGTTGAGTTTTCCAAGTATGGAGTGTGCCGTAATTTTAGCCGGTTCGGAGACACGCCTGTGCTGAAGCAATGCTGTGCCATAGGGCAAGTAAATACAGGCTAAAAAAAGGGGTTAAGCCACCACAAATTGCAACAAAAGGTTTCATGGTTGTTCCTAACTGGAAAAAGCATGCTGAATTCGAAAAAAAATTGTTATCCACGCTATCTGATGCCATTTTCCTGGAAAAGTAGGCTTAATTTGCATGTTACAGTTAAAAAAATGCAGTTAATGCATATATGGAAATACGACGATAATATTAATGTACCTTACATTTTGAGGGCAGTTTTTTCTGGAACGGTTCCAGGCTGAAAACCTTGACCATTGAAGATGGTGACCAAAATGGAGCCCAATTTTTACTCAATTTTAGTCAATTTGGCCTATTACGCAAGAACCTTTAGTGCTACACAAAAACGGTGTGGATATAAGTTGTTTGCAATACTGTAATCTACAATCTAGGTCCCATACCTTTTTTCTATATATCACGGTGATTGAGAAAAACGGTCATGTTGGGCCATTTTCGGCCATTTTGGCTTATTTAATGGTTATAGATGTCTGGATTTGTGAATACAACTTAAACTTTCAATTGCCGTTATGTCGGTTATAATTCAGGTGGATGACTGCAACTTGATTCATTCGTAACGTAGGAATCTATTCTTTGAATCAAGGGCAATGGAAATGGTCTACCAGTATTTGGGACCGAGCGACGCCCGTTTTACTAGGGGCTGGTATCACAATTACCGTTCAAAATGAATACAGATGCAAACCTATTTACTTTGCCTTTTGCACTTATATGCCAGACTGCCTGAGCGGGGAATCGAACCCACGACCTTTGAAACCAAAGGCCGAGATCCTACCGCTGAGCCATACTGCAACGGCCAAAAAGAAACGTCCATAAGCAGTATTTAACAAGTGTTAAATGCTGCCTATGGACGTTTCCTTTTGCCCGAGTCAGTATGGCTCAGCAGTAGGACCTCGGCCTTTGGTTTCAAAGGTCGTGAGTTTGATTCCCCGCTCAGGCAGTCTGTATGTATACACGCGTTAAATGCTCCATATGGACGTTTCCTTTTGGTCGTGTCAATATGGCTCAGCAGTAGGACCTCGGCTTTTGGTTTCAAAGGTCGTGGGTTTGATTCCCCGCGCAGGCTGTCTGTATGTATATATGCAATACCAGCCTAGTAAAATGGGCGTGGCTTGGTCCCTAATAGTGGTAGACCCTTTTCATTGCCTTTGATTCAAATAAAACATTCCCACTCTTCGAATGAACCTTTCATTCATCTAAATTAGAAAAGTCACAAGAGCAGTTGAAAGCTGGATATGACTGAAAAATTGAACGATAACTGTGATACCAGCCCGTAGTAGAACAGGTGTCTCCCTAATAGTGGATAGACCCGTTTAATTATCCTTGATTTAAAGAAGACATTCCTACCCTTCTAGTGAACCGAATTGGAGTCATGCACTAAATTAGAAATGTCAAAGAGCAGTTGAAAGCTGAAAATGAGCGAGAAATTAAACGGTAACTGTGATACAGGCCCCTAGTAAAACAGACGAGGCTAGGTCAGTATTACAGGTAGACCATTTACATAACCCTTCATTCAAAGAAGACATTCCTACCTTTCGAACTGAACCTAATTAGAGCCATTCATCTAAACTAGAATTGTCACAAGATCAGTTGAAAGTTGGAAATGAGCAAAAAATTGAATGGAAACTATGATACCAGCCCCTAGTAAAACGGGCGTGGCTCGGTCCCTAATAGTAGTAGACCTTTTTCCTTGCCCTTGAATCAAAGAAAACATTTCCACCCTTCGAATGAACCTAATTCAAGTCATTTATCTAAATTAGAAACGACGCAACAGCAATTGAAAGTATAAGTTGTATTCATAAATTCAGACATCTATAAACATTAAACAGGACAAAATGGCGCAACATGTCCGTTTTTCTCGATAACCATGAGAAAAAAGTTATGGGACCTACATTGTCGATTATATTATTGTAAACAACTTATATACAAACCGTTTTTGTGTAACACGTGTAATACGCCAAATGGTAACAAATTGAGAAGAAATTGACGCCATTTTGGTCGCCATCTATAATGCTCAAGGTTTTCAGCCTGGCTCCCTTCAAAATCTTAAAGTGCGTATCCTTTTGATTAGGTTCCAGCAAAAAACTGCCCTCACAACGCAAGGTACACTCAAATTTTCTTCTTATGTATTAAATGCATTTTTTAAAACTATAATATGCAAATGAAGCCTATTTTTCCAGGAAAACTGCAGCAGATAGCGTGCATAACATTATTTTCCGAATTCAGAACGCTTTTTCCAATTAGGAACAACCGTGAAACCTTTTGTTGCAATTTGTGGTGGGTTAAATCTCGGATTTCTGGCCAACAATGAATTTGTAGTTTCATTTAATCTAATTTTAAATCTAATTTTAAGACTCCGAGACTTAGTCTAGACTAAGCCCCCTGCTGAGTGAAGCTTAGGTTTTCAGTTTTTAAGTTTTAACTTTGAAAATTTGCGTGCTTTGGGCATTGACTATGGCATGATACTTGTTCTGTAGTTTTAATTACTTTGCACTTGATGACGGGGTGCAGCAATCCCCGACCCGTTGTGTTTTCATTGTATATTTGTGCACTATCTAGGCTTTTTAATGACTTGCACAATTTAGTAAGAATATAAACTGTGCACAATACTGGTCCATAAAAGGCTTTGTAATCTCTGTGAAAATAGATAGCACAGACGGTACACATAAACCATCGTACACAAAACACGAGGACAAATCATTCAGGAGGGGGAAGGGGGGGAAATACCAGTAGGGGAAATGTCTATTTAAGCCCACCACCACCACCACCACCAACCTCGAACGGACATTATCACGTCACATCCAGTCACGTGACTTTATGATGTCACTTCGGTCACGTGACCTCAATGACGTCACTTCCGGTCACTTGACCTCGATGTCACTTCCGGTCACGTGACCTTGATGACATCACTTCTGGTCATGTGACCTCGATGGTGTCACTTCCGGTCACGTGATCCAAGATGGCTGTATCCATATGAGCGCCGCTATCTCGGATGACATCATTTCCAGTTTTAATGACGTCATAGCTCCACCCCTCATGATGTCATCAAGCCCCACCCTTGAACCCCCACCCCTATAACCGAAACTAACATCATAGTGTCGGTGGATGCTCATGAACGATGGAGTAACATAGGGATCCTTTAAAATCGTCATATCTCCTAAACCATCAATTTTAGAGCAAAATGCTTTACTCCCACCCAAGTCCCCTCCCCAAATCAAATCTTCCTTTAACCCACCTCTTCCCATATCCTCATACGTACATGCTCCCCCCCCCCCCTGCCCGGCCCCCAATTTAGACCGCCCCCCTCGAGGTAGAAAGTACAAGGATTTTGGTAGAAAATACACTTGGTAGAAATTACATGAATTTTGGTAGAAAATACACGATTTGGCAATGTACCAGTAGCTTTGATATCCAACTTTGTGATGACTTAGTACGTTAATAAGCAGCTACAAAGACAAGAACCAAAAAAATACAAAAATAAAATAAGAAAGGTTTTTCACATCAAACTAGTTACATACCCTTTCCACTTTACAAGAAATCTCCCATCTTTACCCGTCTTTACGACTTTTTCAACCAGGAATAGATCAGGGACTTGGGTCTTTTGCAGTTCGTAGTCGTAATTGGTGGATAGAGAGAAGAAAGCAGAAGCCAACAGGTTGAGGAAGACCGCTATTGAGAGGGAGAGGAAAGCTGCCATGCCCCAAGAGCAACAACAGGAGAGAATAGCACGAGAAAGGCAGAGGAAAGCTGACATGACCCAAGAGCAACAGCAGGAGAGAATAGAACGAGAAAGGCAGAGGAAAGCTGACATGACCCAAGAGCAACAGCAGGAGAGAAGAGAACGAGACAGAGACACAAAAGCGCAGAAACGTAAATCAATGACGGATGAGGATAAGCGAGCAGCAAGGGTCGAAGATGCAGCCACAAAAACGAGCCATAATAAACGAGCTCTTTGCTCCACAAAGGGAAAGGAAAGGATCAGCTTTCGTCACTTGAAACCATCCAGAAGAGAAAACAGCACGGAGTCACAGACAAACAAATGATAGGAGATTATCGATTTGAAAACCCAAATGGCCACAGACCAAAATAGGAGAGGCTCAGAGAAACAAGTGAAACGTGCACAATCTTGCATTCAATGATGTTAACACTCGATGTATGTGCATGATGTTACCTTGTAATACTGTATAACGTACTACACTGAATTCAACAAGTAGCCTTCCAACCTCATGCACTACACTGCAGTCGTAATCGTAATGGTAAGGTTATGCTCTTCCATGTGAGGGTTGTACACTAACCGTCAGTGAAACTTGTGCTTACCCAATGTCTATGTCTTTGTTCCCTTTGAAGAAAGTAGAATCCCCGAATTCAACGTTCTTGCCTTGAGAACAGTGGAGCGAATTTATCCTTGTTTAGACCTCCCCTCCTCCCGGGAACGGCAAATACCAACATTAAACGGGGGGGGGGGGGGGAAAAAAAATTCAATAGCCGGTTGGGAAATGGGCGTTCTTGCAATACAGGAAATAATAATTGGCGGAGTGAGCGAGCGAAGCGTAGCCTATAACGGACACCAAATTCCAAAATGTTGGTCCATCCGTTGGTTGCACATTTTTAGTCTGGGTGGAGCCCAAACGAAAGATCGGATTGGAATGAAATTTGGTAAAACGTTTCATACCCTAATTAGTATTACTGAGCCAAAATTTGCCGTAAATCGAAGAATTATTACGATAGAAATTTTAAAATTTTCGAATTTATTTCCAACACTCACCATTGTAAATTTGGAATCCTGAAAGTTTAAGGAATTCCGATGAAGCATACTCCACACAAGTAAACATTAAAAAACACTGCAAATTAAATTTTGGTTGCTTCTTTCTAGCTATTATCTTTTCGACATCACTGAATGAAATAGCATTATTTGACTTTTGCATCTAACCAATACCAGAACAAACGCAACTATAAAAAACAAAAGGATTCCATTAACGACACACGTTAGTTTCATTTGGAAAAAGGATGTTAAGAGATTATTCAATTCAACATGGCAACGAAAGTGGCGTCTACACTAGAGATGAAACCTGAAATCGTCGTTTCAATGCCAAGCAGTATGATAAAAGCATAGTTGACAGCAGACGAAACACGAAAGCACGAAACACGAAACAATATGCTTGCCCCTCTCAGTTTATGGATTCCTGGTTGCCTCGGTAACGTGAAGCCTCCAGACCAAAACCGGTGGTGCATCACATGAAGGATTCAGCCAAATCTCGAACCGCTGTTGTAAGCTGCTACTTACGATATTTAGTCGGATATAAAAATTAGTCCTAAAACCTAAAACTAGGTCTAAAAGCTAACACATTTTTAACCTAAATTGTGATGGCAATTTCTTTTAGATTATATAATACGGACCGCTGTTGCAGTGTGTGATAAAGGTGTGTGGCTCAACGTTTTCGTTGGTGGCGGTGTCAAGTCTTGTACCAAAGCAGTATTGTGAATATTTTCAATCTTCTGACTATTGTTAAAAACTATCGTACTGATGATTTTTTGGCTTGCAGTTAAATGCCTCATTATTAATATTTTAATATGCGGCTATATTTTGCACAGCAGCTCCTGTAAACAATGTAAGAATTATTGCAAGCGGCAGCTCAAACAGCGGTGGCCAAACGTGCTGTGTTAGTCTTCTGTACAGCCGTACTGGCTGAGAAGACTATTGCAACGACTTTGTCCGTCCGTCCGTCCGTCGTTTTTTTCAACTTCGTAACGGTACCAGATAGAGACGACCACGGTGTGTGTGATGTCCTTGGCATGGACAGACTTAAGCCCAGCGTGGGCACCAATGGACTTACACGGACTACACGGACTTACACGGACTACCAGAGTGTAGGCTACAGCTGATGAGACCGTGAACTTCCTGTTTAATTCTCTTTAAATACAATTGTAACAGGAAGTCGTGTGATGCAAGTTAATACTATATACAATGGTGGACTAGCCTATTAGTAGTTAAAGGGTTATCTAGGTAGGATTAACATATTAACATGAAATTGAAGGCGGACATTGTGGAGCTCACAAGTGACGACTCCACTTACATTTTTCTTAGATTTAACTTTAGTTTGCAGGTCGTAAAATGGATGGTAGTCAACCCGAAAAATAGAAAGCCAATCCTTTCCCATTAATGCAGGTTTATACAATTTGGAAACTAATGCATCCAAGTGTTCAATTTGACCTTTGACTTCAACCTTCAGACTTACAGTGTAGATCGTGTTCTCAATTCCGTATGTGTATGAGTGTATCGAATACGGACTGAGTTTTAAAGGACAGTCCGCAAAATATTTTTGATGCCACTTAATAGGGATAATGGATGCGTCTGCCCCGGAATCGAGTTCCATTTCTAACTTGACACCATTTAGACAGACTAGCAATTTCCATTTATGGATTTTCATAGAATTAACTACTACTATTATCTTATTGGTTTGTAGGGGATTGTAATCTGGTCCGCAGCCTGACTCAGCCCAAGAGTATTATTTTTCAGTACAAGATAGTCGTTGTCTGAATCGGTATCAGAACCGGAACCAGACTCTGAATTTTCGGCTTCAACATCCTGGCTTCTACATTCTTCACTATCACTTTCGCTATCGCGTTCGAGTTTGTTGAAGCGTTTTTTATAGCTATACTTTTGTTTTGTGCTTGGCCTAGCCCTAAAATTTGTGCTAGAACTTGCTTTAGGGTAGTCGAGTGATTTTGAAGTTCTATTCGAATGACTAGCCTTTCGGCACATGGCTTTTAAATGGCCGACAGTGTGGCATCGGCCACATGTATAGTCGCGATATTTACGACGTGTTTTCAAGTGGCCGTTTTTGCCGCAACAATAGCAAATGAAATCCTTAGTGGATTAGGCCTATTTGGAGTTTTGCTCGATTTTTTACCTACGTATTTAACAGCACTAGAATGGCTTTTCAAAACGCTTTGGTCTGTTTCAGCAGATTCTAAGGATAAAGCTAAGGATGTTGTAGCCTTTAAATCCAGAGTCTGCTTCAATAACTCGTGTTGAATGACTTCTGATTGGATCCACCCAATTAGACGATCTCTAATCATTTCACTGTTAATATCTTTAATTTTAGCGAAGTCACCATACTTCGTCATTAGCTTAAATGCAGCTGAATATTCCTCGATACTCTCATCTGATTTTTGCGATCTTCTCAAGAATTTAACACGCTCAGATACCACGGAGGGCACTGGCTCAATTTCATCTAAAACTTTTTTAACAAGCTCATCAAATGTTAATGAGTCGGGCAAATCAGGTGAGAGTATATTCAGAATTCTATCAAACATTTTCTGGCCTACAGATGCCATTAGAAAATTAACTTGCTTGGTTGCTGGTATTTCTTTAGCTAAAAAATAGTAACGAATTCGGCTGGAGTATTTCTCCCATGTATCAGACTTGCAATCGAATTCCGAAAATAAACCGGCAGTTTTAGACGAACCCATGTTGACGTCGTCTTCACTATCACTGGATTCAAAATTTAGATTTAAATTGGAACTAGTTTCATTAACGCTTGCGTTCACTACTGAATTATTTTCAGTTTCACTTTCACTGCTAATTTTAGCAGTTACAGGTGGTTTGCTACCGACACCTGTCTTTGGCATAAGCCTAACAAAATTAAATTTAATTAAATTTAATTACAATCCTGTTTAATCATGCAAGGATTAAACTGGAGCACTCAAGACTACCGGTCACTTATTTAAACACAGAAATAAATCGAGCTTAACTGTAGCCTAACTATAGTTGTATAAATTAACTGCCTACAAGTTAAATTAAAAAAGACTAGGCTTTAAAAAAATGTTTTACGTTCACCATTTGCAACGTTTTACAAAACAACACTTCTGGCCTAAGCCTCAGCATAGACCAGATTTCACTAAGTTTGAGCATAAACCTACATAAACCTTGTTAAATTTTACACCGGCACACACTAGCCCGTATATGGGCAATGGCACAATCGAATTTACAAGGGTTAATTTAGCAGCGCATTTTTCGAACCTTCAGGTTTATAATACTGCCTGTGCGGACACGCCAGTGCGTCGCTCTAGAACACTGCCAAGGTAAAATTAACCATAATAAATCCAATTGCCCACTTCGGTTCTAGTTGTTAAGGTACTAAATTTAACTATTATCATTTCGTACCACACAGCACTACCATGACAAAATAACACTGTTTAAAAAAGTTTAAACTCCGACAAGAATTCAGAGCACTAATTTTCATTGCCAAAATGAAAAAAAAAATTGCAACTTACCACAAATATGGAGCAAAAATGTGGTTGAAGACCTATCAGTTTAAGCTTAAGTTTTTAAAGATTACCAAAGGTACCGGACTCGTCGCCAACTGTGATGAGGGATCGGGAAGTTCGCATCTGTCAGGCCAGTCATAGCTCACAAACCGGATGGCCGGAGCAGGCAGTGACACTTTTTCCGTATCGATCTTAAGGATTCGTTTCTGCAAATTGAACTCGACAAAGAGTCACAAGAAGCTTTGACAATAAATACACCCCTGAGTTTGTTTAGATGGCTTCGCGTACCCCTGGCCTAGCGTCCAGTCCTGGAATTTTCCAGAGGATAATGACTCAAGTCACCAGTAAAATCCCCAAATGTCTCCCGTTTTACGATGACATCCTGGTGAGCGGGAAGGGGGTTGCACATGACGAATCAATAAACAAACTGTTAAATGCTTTACAAGGTGCAGGAGCCAAACTTAAGATCGAGAAGTGCAAACTGTCGCAGCCTGAATTAAAATATTTAGGCCACATGATAAATGCAGAAGGCCTGCATACACTCCCTTAGGTTATCGAAGCAGTCACAAATGCTCCTAACCCAACATGTATTGAAGAGCTATAGAGATTTCTGGGTTTTGTAAACCATTACTCAAAATATCTACCAAATCTCGCTCATATTCTGTCAACAGTAACACGTTTATTAAGCCAAGTCTGAAGTGGGTTTGGGGGGCAGAATGTGACTGAGCCGTGAGTAAAGTAAAAGAATTATTTCTTAAATCAAAAGTCCTGGTTCATTACGATCGGAAATTAAAGCTCAAACTCGTTTGTGACGGCTCACCGTACGGAGTCGGCACGTGCATCATGCATGTCATGAAAAACGGTGAATCTCGACCAATAGCTTTCACGTCACATAAGCTAACTCAAGCCGAAATGGGCTACTCTCATTTTGATCGGGAAGCTCTCAGCATGGCTTGGGGAGTGAAGCGGTTTCATGAATTCGTTTATGGTCAGCAATTCATACTGCAGTCTGATCAGAAAACTTTAGTTTGGATTTTTGGCCCTAAAAAAGGAATACCGCAGATGGCAGCCGCCAGGGTTCAGCGTTGGGCAGTGATGCTTAATGCTTACAATTACGAATTCGAACACATTCCCGGTAAACTTAACTTGACGGCAGACGCATTATCGCCCCTTCCCCTCCCAAATACCGAGGAATTCGAAAGGCAGAAGAGCAATATAATATTCTTGCATTAGAAACTATTCCTAATCTTCCAGTTTTAAACGAGACACTCGTTCTTGAAAGTAAACGTGATAAAATCCTTTCAAAAATTTATCGTTATGTGAACCATGGTTGGCCTGACAAATGTAAAATTCCCGATCTGTTACCGTACTTCACACGTCATGCTTAAATCTCGGTCGAAAACGAAACCCTATATTGGGGGTAAAGAGTCCTGGTGCCGACGCCTTGCGGAGACAAATCTTGAAAGATCTACACAGTGCTCACTTAGGCATAGTTAAATTTAAAAGTTTAGCTAGACAAAAAGTCTGGCGGCCGAAGATTGACTCTGACAATGAAAATAAAGTCAAATCATGTCAAAATTGTCAAGAGTATAAAGATACTCAAACGTCTGGTCCAAAGCATGCGTGGGAATATCCACTAAAACCAAACAATCGTTTTCATGCTGACTTTATCGGGCCGATGGACAATTTCAAGTTTTTCATTCTAGTAGACGCATATTCAAAAATTCCTTTTGTGCATAAAATGAAGTCAACAACGTCCCCGCGTGTCATTGACGTTTTAAACAATCATATAGCTCTATATGGTTTAATGGACAGCTTAGTTACGGACAATGCTGCCCAATTTATGTCCTCTGAATTCCAAAATTGGTTAAAATCCAATGGGATTAGACACATGACTGGACCAAGTTTTGCGCCTTGGACCAACGGTTTGGCTGACGTCTATGCTCGTAATTTCAAGAGAGTCTACAAGGCCACGTGGCGACAGGGGTTTACTATTCAAGAGAGTATAAATTCTTACTTGTCATCAGCACGAATCACTATCTCCGCTACCACATAAGCAACACCCGGAAAATTATATTTTAACCGAGAATTAAAGTCTCGGCTGGATTTATTGTTCCCTGACCCTATTGCAGCCGTTCATAGTAAACAATTAAAACAAGTACAGAGCACCCACCATCGTGAGATGAAAACGTATCAAATAGGTGAAAAGGTTTGGTATCGTGACTTTAGTACGACTAATCACAGGCTATGGTCAGTTGGTATTGTTAACCAAATATGTAGTAATCAATCCTATACTATTGTTGATTCTAACGGTAATACGATTCGCAAATATCGTGAACAGCTAAGGTTACATACCGCTGAAAAAGCATATCCAGAACAACCAACAAACACATTAATTCCGACGGCGAAAAGCAGTAAATACTCCGTGAATAATAATGAGCAACATCACTAAAATTCGAAACGCATGTCTTTTGGCGGCAAGCAACGTGAAAAGCCAAGTTCTGCTGACGTAGTTCCTGAGCGTCGATCTCTCGGCCAATCCAGAAAGTCGATTTCTGTAACCGAGGGCGTTAATCCACCAATACAACAGCTTGAAAAATCACCTGAGAATTTGCCTCGCAAGTCACCAGGTGGCTGGAAATCTCCAGCGAAATCACCCCCCACACACTAAGGGGATGAGTCTGCTAAAGTAATTAACCAATCACCTTTGGGTAGTACCAGCGCCCCTCTTGAAGGAAATTCGAAGCCAGAAAGGTCACAATCTCCATCGATTGTTACGTCACCATCCGCTAAGCAACCACCACCGAAGCCAGGTCATGCTAACAAAGAAGCGAAACCGAATCCCAATAAACGTAAAGTTGTGCTATCACCAACACAGGTTGATATTGCTGCGCAACTTCAAAATGCTCATCGTTCAAAGAGACTGCGTAGAGCTCCAGACAAGCTCAATTTGTAGTTTTTTTTTTGCAAAATTACCAGTTGGTTACAACTTCTTCGTTTTTTTTTTGTTGTAATCCGTTGCATATGAATTAAATGATAGTTTTTTTTTAAACTGTAGTGAGTAACGCAAAAGTGCTTTGTCCCCTAGTTATCCGTGCAGAATATCGGCTCTGTTTATTTTAAAAATGTCCACCTTTAAAATTAGATAAAAAATGTAAGTGTATATTGTTGTTCGTGTGAAAAATTTTAACTGCTGGTTAAAATTAGGCCTAAGAGCTGAAAATTACACCTAAAATGTAAATAGGCCTAAAAGCTAACACATTTTACCGGCAGTTGGCATGGTTATTCCTTTTAGACTAGTATAGCAGAGATAGCTGTTGGTGCGGGATAGAGGTCGCGGGGATGTATAGGTTATTACCCTCATATCGAGTACTGAGATTAACAATGTCGAAGCCCCGCAGGGGCCCAGCCATTGTTTAGCTCAGTACGAGGAAAGCGGGTAATAACCTATTTATCACCCAGTCGCGTAACAATTGAAAAGCGCATTCACTGTCATTGTTATTGCAACATCGTCTTTGTTCGCTGAAGGAGAAAATTGGCATTAAGATTAGTTTTTTGTGCAAACATTGTTGCACGCACAGTCATATTGCCATGCTTTCTGAGCAAAAGAACGTCAGCACGATTCGTTCTTTGTTGTGCGCGTGCTGGTCCTTTGTCGATCTCAGTACTCCAGTCCTGGGGTCTAAACTGGGTGATAAGGTGCCTTTAGTGTTGGCTGTGAAAAGAGGCTCCAAATTACTACAAAAAAAACTAAATGCTGGAGCAAACGAAAACTTGTTAATGTAAATTTGACACGTAGCATAGGCCTATATTTAAGAAAAAAAGGCTAAAATAAGAAAAAGGCTAGCAAAGAGCAGCAGTATGTCACACCAAAATGCCAACAGCCCAACTTAGCCCATTTAGTATTGCACCCAGATTTTTAAGGGGCATTAACAAATGTGGTATCGTCATTAAAATAAAAACTAGTATAAGTTTGAAATGAAGATCCGGTCGATCTGCCTACAATAGGCCCAAAGCCTGTTTCCTATGGTAAAATCCACCCACATTAGTCAGTGGAGAAAGTGTTAGCGACGCGACCAAAGCCTGCTTACGACTGGATCTGTCTGTATTCATCCGCGGGCTCCAACTCAAACAATGATGCAGAAATAGCATAACAATTCATTTGCGCAAACATTTTTAATGCTAATAATTTCACATTTTTTAGGCAGTGTTACCCTATAGCATGTCTTTATTGTTAATACATTTATTGTTTAATGCTTAATAGTGTGTGTTATTTCTCCATTACCAAATTTTATTAAACAGGAATGATTTCTCTCTTTCAAAAATGTTCCTGAAAAGAGTCGTACTCGTTTTGAGGAGCGTTAGAAGCAGGTGGGTTATGGAGGAGGGAGGGGGCGGGAGAACAAACTGTAACTAGTGTCTTACTTCAATCCTTACGTGACGCTTTCAAGCCAAAGTTGTCAAACTTTCCGCAACTCTTCACAGTCAAGCTTGTTCAAACACTGATTTCGTGTGGCCAGCATTAACACACCTTTCCTCCAATAATGCATTTTCTTTCCCCCGCCCCCCCCCCCCCAAAAAAAACAATAGCCTACCGTCTCGTTCAGTGACGTTCACTGTGACGCTGACGTTTACGAAAAGCAAACTGCAAATCCGGAGTGATTCGTCTCATTGTCGTCCGTGAGAAATTGGTACAGGATCGTATTCGTTTACGGCACGTGTCACTTTTCAAAAGGTGCAATGTCGTTATTTCGACAAAAATCATGAACTTATTTCGAACTTCTGAAAGCGTAAATTCGCAGCAAGGCTGTCGATTGAATAACGGATGTGACCGTACGGTGTTTTCACACCGTAAATTAATGCACACAGTTCACGGTTCGACAACATCGTAATATCAACAGCATTATTGCAGCCAAGCCTGCAGTCAGCTTATATGTTAACTCTTCGTTGATATTTTTTCCTCCTTCACAGAATGGTATGAAGAGTTATCCATTGTTCGGATTTCGTTTGCGTGGCGCAGTCAAACACCGAAAACGTACTCTGAACTCTGTTCTGCAACGAACGCCACCCAGCAATCGTGTTTCTTTTGCAAATCGACAAATAGATTTCTTTTGATCATGTTGGCGCGGTTGGCTGTAGACCGACATTCATTATACAGTTTGCTTTTGGGAACTTGAAAGGCACCTGCAGAAGTCCATCATTGAGCTATTGTTAGCATCGCCGCCATCTTGGAAGACAAGTGGCTGTCAAAGTTCGCGATCTGCTAAAAAATGCTAATGGAATATTTTTTTGTGTGTTTCATGAGAGGTATGGCCAAGTACCGTACCTGAATTGTTTCTGACATCGTTTCATCCCTAAAACGTTTTGGTTGATGCTGGGAAAACACGTACTACGTTAAGCCTACCGTCGTAATACAATTTCAACGCAAGCGTGAAGAAGCTCTATCACATCGCTAACTCTCTCTCCACTGACTAATGTGGGTCGATTTTACCATAGCAAAGATGTGTACGCTTCATAGCCGGTGTATTCTTTCCCTCCCCCATCCCTCAAGCCAGAGGATTTATCACATCAGGTTAGGCTAGCTTATGTTAGGGCAACCAAGGTGCTGTACGTGTGTATTTGTTTGTTAATTTTAATTCCTTTGCTTTCCGTTGGCTTAGTTCCAGGGTGTATTCGTAGCTTCCCCCCCCGATATGATTTGTCTCCGTGTTTTGTTTACGATGGTTTAGGTGCACAGTCTGTGCCATCGATTTCCACAGAGATTACAATGCCTTATTTGGACAGAAGTTTTGCACGGGTTAAAGTCCTAACAAATTGTGTACACCCGTGTAGGTCTGTACAACCATATTTGCCTATTATAGGCCTATTACAGTTCTAATTTCTCAGTACTACGAATCACCCTGGATAATACAACCACCAGGCAAATGTCCGGTAACAAATACCTGTCAAAAGAATCCGTGCATTGACAGGTATGCTGACAGAAGGAACAAAACCAGCTATCCATCAAAGCCTCAATTAAAAGACCCCATCACCTATTTACCTGTCCATAAACTTTAGCAGGGGTTAAAAACAACATAAACAGCACTCAATACTTTGAACTCTAACCTATAAAGCCAAGCATTCATCACAGCATTCGCTGATTAACAATATCGCAAAATGACGTACGCAAAACACCTGCATCGCCACCCCTCACAAAGACAGTGGCACAAGGCAATTCAATGGAAGCAACACAAAAGATTAAAGAAAGGATATTCGAACTCCTACTCACAACAAAACTTGGACCTACGCACTTCAACTTGTCTCAAGTATTTCCTAGGGCTGTAGTGAGGGAGAGGAGAAAATTTGCTCTGGTCCTTACATGGCACGGTGCCTCATCTCGTCTCATTGAGGGAAAAAAACAGTCACTAAGTTTTAGGCTATCGAAATGGCTAACAAAGGTCATTGATTTGTTTCGAAATCTCACCACTCAAAACTGCTATTAATAATAATAATAATACTTTTTTTTATTAACAATTACAATGATTACATTCCAATCCTCGAAGCTATTTAATAATAATAATGATAATAATAATAATAATAATAATAATAATAATAATTTATTTCAACAAGTTTGTACATCTTGTGGCACGAGTCTAGAAGACTGTATGTACCGTTTAGAAAAATACAATATTCAAAAACTAAATATCAGATGTGGTGTGTAAACAACAATATCAACACGGTAGCAATCCAACACCTTTTGTAAAAATACGTAATAATTACCGAC
>JAHWFP010008031.1:21877-77679 GCA_023313725.1 Lithobius niger | reverse complement strand
TATTACATTCTGGAAGGGAGATCGTAACAGGGGGATAGCAACTAATGAATGGCAGAGCTTGCCCGCTGTAATGTAACTTTTAAGACTTCTAAGTTATTGTTTTTTAGAAGTTGGGTTTTCAAGGATTTTTGTCTTTAACACTTAAAACTACAAAGAATCTGAGGTGGAGATTTACCTCCAAATCAAAACCAAGTTTATGCGATGATTTTTGTGGAAGCTGGAGCGTTAGACAAAGGCAACAAACAAACAAACAAATAAGCAACCAAATTCAAATGTGTGGGTTGAGTACAGTAATGTTGTTCTCGCCGCTTCGGCCAATGAAACAAGTGATCATCCGAATTCTAAGGATTCCCCCACTTTTACGTTTTAAGCTTCTTTGCTTGAAGAGTAGAAAACAAACACATTAAATCCCTCACTTTTAATGGCGAGGATACCCGATTGATAATGTTTGGTGCTCTCCACAGAGATGTACGTACAGTAGTTGTTTTTTTTTTTGGAGGGGGGGGGGGCACAAACTTGGAAAACGATGTAACCTACTTGGCAAGGGCGTCGATTTTTCTAAAGTTGTGGGGGGGACATAGCAGTAACGCCAACCAACTCCAGTGGGGGGGAGGGATGAAAATTTACTATTAAAATATGTTTTACTTTAGCAGAAGCCCAGTGAATCCAGCAAGGGAGTCAGAGGGAACGCTGTAAGCTCCCCCAGCGGGGGTGGAAGCTGAAGCATTTTACGCTATTTGAGAACCATTTTCGGCTTTCCGAGATACGTTTGCAACGCACTGTTTAGCAAGTTTCGGATGTTTTAAGTAAAAATTCTTTAGCATGAGAGGTCATAAAAACCTAATTGTTACCAGAATTCCGTTTTTTTATACATTTTATTTACAAATTAAATTCCTTGATGAATTAATTTTTTTTTTAAATATTATCTAGACACACGCTAGTGTGTCGCGCTAAGTTAGGCAACAATCATCACAACAAACATCACATCAATTCAATTGTCGAGGTTGTAAACCATTGTAGCGCGGCGCCATAGCGTCAGTGTCTTATATCTTGAAGCATAGTTGGACACATTTCAGGTGCTTGGGGAAAAATAATAATGCGGTACAAAAGCTTAAATTGTGTTGAAATCAAGAGCAATGACCCACCTGACAAAAATTAACTCGTGCAGGAATGTTAGCTAAGCTGATTTTAATGCAAAATCTCACCCTTAATAACGTTGAAAATGTGTAACTAGCTAGCTACTAGCTAGCTAATTCTAGTCCGCTCATTCCCATGTAAATTTCCATAGGGTGATTATTCATCGATACCGAGATAACGGGAAGGCTTCAGCTATGAAATTGGACGAATGGCTACAGTACGATACGAACTGCGTACCTTTTATGGTTTGGAGCCTAGGGGTGTAACGAGGATGGCGAGGGATGGCGCGTAAGTTCGAAAATATTATTATAACCATTGTTAGTATTGTCGGCATAGTCTCTCATTGGACAGCCAAATTTCGGACAATGACAACGTGTATACTGACGTGCGTGCCGAAACACACACTAGTGTAGTACGATAAATCTAAACAACGTTGCTAAAGAAATTGTATTCACGTCCAATTCACGAAAAATAAATCAACTCTAAAAACAACGCAAAATAAACTAAGCCAAAAACTGGTGAAGAGGCCACCAAGTTGAGAGTGGTTCAGCCCTTAAAAGGAGTGATATCAACACACCAAAACATTCGCCAACTTAATGGCACCGAATAATACTTTGGACGTTAAATGAAAACTTGAACATTGCTACCGAAAATAGCAATGTTCTAGTTTTCATTTAACCTTCGAACTATTAAGCGGTGCGATTAACTTGGCGAATGTTTTGGTGTGTTGATATCACTCCTTTTAAGGGCCGAACCATTCGGAACTTGGCGGCCCCTTTTACCAGTTTTGGTTTTTGGTATGATTAAATTACCGCTAGCTAACACTGAAAATTTAGGTTTGAAAAGTATTGTTGCTTACTTTTCAAATGGTGGAAGATTTAGCTGACGTTCCTGAATTAACTGAGAATTAACTGAATTAACTGAGAACTGAAAAAGAGGAAAAGAGCTACCAGCAAATCAAACCGGCAACTTAGTCTTCAATTTTGATGCTTTGCTCGGTTTTTATGGAGTTAATTGGTATAAACTTCAACTGACGAAAACTTGTAAGGAAGTTTTGTTCTGTACAAATTTATCTGACATTTCGGCTATAATCATAGCAAGAACAAACTAACCACCAAGCGACTTCAGTTGGCGTTTTGTTGACAATCAAACAAAGTAATTTGAAATCGGACACTCCTTTACCTTTCGTTTAGCTCTGTGCTCTTCCTGTTTTAACTAGTTTCGCTCTAAATTACATTTTCACTACATCGGCGAAAGTGGAAAAAAGCCTCTCAAGCACTACATACCGAGTAGGGTTAGCAAACACAGTCGGAAAGTAGTTCGAATTAATAGACAGTAAATAAAGTTTAGATTTATAAAGCGACTAATAATGAAATTTATATGCTTCAATTGTTTGTGTGATGTTCATTATTTTTACCATAAAATTGTGTTATTTTAAATTAAAATTTTTATAGAATTAAAAATACCCGTTTTGCTACGGCGGAGTGATAATGCTTACATCCTCCATTTTCCGTTAATCCGTGACTTGGCCTTACAACTTAAATTCTTAACTTCATTACTGCCCTGTGGTTACGTCCCGTTTGGCTAAAAAGAAAGCAGATTAACAGCTTTTGCCTAAGGGGCCAGTCCCGTTTCGCCAAATCCCGTTTCGCCAAAATATCGTTCACGAAAGTTTAGGCACACGAAACATTAAAAAATTTAAACACGAACATGTATAGCATGGTAATGGTCAGACATTTATAGACAACCACCCGTTTTGCAGAATCCCATTTTACAAAATGATTTTTTTTTCAAATTACGTGCCTCGCTTGTGCTGCCACGCTCACTGCGGCTAAACACATAACATCAAAAATCACAACTAATCAAAATTACTAACAATAAGGCATGCCTCTTTAACTTCTGCAATGTTACATTTTTGAAGAATATTTTGATTCTGAGAAACGGGATTCTGCAAAATGGGAATTCCCGTTTGGAAATGTTAACCTTCAGGTGTATAACTAACTGTTCATAAAAGAGAACCTTAGCATTGACGTAGCGACGCCCAAACATTCTAAACAATTATATTTTAAAGTGCACGTTTTTCCGCCTTTATTGCCAGTTTTTACAAGGCTAATAAATCAACTGGGCTTATACTACCACTGCTTGTCTCTGTTAAATGTTTGCCTTTTAAAGCCATAGAAATAAGGTATTAAATTTCGTGTATGGTACGTAACATTTTGTCATATTCGTTTTGGCAAAACGGGACTGACCCCTGAGGGCAAAACTGTTAATCTGCTTTTTTTTTGGCGAAACGGGAGTTCACCTCCCCTGTATTATGAACTGTAATATTTGATGACCTGATTCATGCAATTGGAGAAAACGAAAGTACATTTTCTTGTCTCAAACTCGACGTGGTAAGTGTGATAAATAGATACTCATTTACAGCTTTGCAGCCTATTTCGTGGGGGGACGAACCCGTCAATTTGAAAACGTGGGGGGGACGGTCCCCCTCGTCCCCCCCTGGATCGACGCATATGCTACTTGGTCTTTACACGTAATGAAAGAAAGTACAGTACTACTTTCGATTGTTTTCAATCACACGATGTGTTTTTTCTACAATTTGTTTCATTAAAGTACAAGACCAAAGCAGTTACTCCTCTCTTCCCCCACGTTTGATCCCCCCCCCCCATAAGAAAATTACCTCTCCCTCTGATAAGTTGTGCGACCCAATACTGTATTATGAAGTACTGAAATACCAGGTATGATATGGCACATATCCTGAGTTTGGAATGGAAACGGTGAATCATTACGAGGTATTTAGAACTGTTTACCCCAAACCTGGGGGGGGGGGGGCTGTAACTAAAGACTGGTGCATTTCCGGACCCATGTTTATAGGACTTTTTCTTCTTATCTTTGATCACACAGCGGACCCTCAAAATATTTGACACCAATTTCCGAACACCCTGTATAGAGAGGTGAGTTTAAAAAAAAACAAGCGGCTACAGCGACTGTCTAGTCGCACCGGTCTTCTGTACAGTTCCTCCACTTCCAATGTTGAGGCGCACACCTCTATCATGCACTACAACTGCTATCTCTATTATACTAATCTAAAAGCAGTCGCCATCACAATTGCCGGTTACAAATGTGTTAGCTCTTAGGCCTGTTTTACATTTTAGGCGTAATTGTCAGCTTTTAGGCCTAATTGTAAACAGCAGTTTTAATTTCGTAAGTAGCAGCTAACGGCGATATGGATTGTATAGTAAGCCTATTCATTTTTGCAACACGGTGCGCCTACAGGCACACAGTTACAGTATTAAAACGTAACGCGCAACGTAATATTTAGAGATCAGTGGTATTAGGGAAGTGTCGAGAGAGACGCTCTTGATGAAGCTAACAACGACTCGTAGCAACTTGACGTTGCCATGGTAATATGATTTTAGGCCTAATTTTCATTTTTTAGGCCTAATTTTAAAAATGCAGTTTTAATTTCGTAAGTAGAAGATAGGCCTAATGGAGAATTTGGTTCGATGGTAAGCCCATTCATTTCATGCGACGAGACTATTTAAACGAAGATAAAATCCATTTCTTTTTATTGAGGATTTTAATTTTTAAGATTTTAATTCGACGATCAAATGTTATTATTTAATTTAGTTACGTCGACGAAGTCTATTAGCTATGAGGAAGTAACGATGTTTTAATTTGCCATGTTATTTAACAAACTTCTCACACTGAATCTAACGTTGTAAACAATGGTCGTCAATATCTGGTACAGTTGCGAAGTTGAAAAAAGCGACGGACGGACAAAGTCGTTGCTATAGTCTTCTCAGCTGGTACGGCTGTACAGAAGACTAAAAAAGACCGGCACACCAAGAGTATTTTGTGACGGCTCCCTGTGATCGCCGTGCGTGATAGAGGTGTGCGCATCAATATTTTCGTTGGTGGAGTTGTCAAGACTAGTGTTAGACCAGCGGCAGCATTGCCAACCTGCTGAATTTTTTAATTATTGTTAAAAAGTATCGCTCAGATGATTGTTTGGCTTACAGTTAAATGCTTTATTATTATCATTTTGTAATCTAGGGAAGGCACTTTGCGCGGTAGTAATTATTGTTGTAAACAATGTCAGAATTATTAGCGGCGGCAGCCCAACCAGCTATGACAAACATACCGTTTTATTTTTATGGGCGGCGATGGCTCACATCTTTAGTGTCGGAACACAGGACTGCAAGCCGAAGGCTCGAGTCAATTTAATACAGAAGCAAACCTATTTACGTTGCCGTTTGGACGTATATGACAGACTGCCTGAGCAGGGAATCGAACCCACGACCTTTGGAAGAGACCTCGGTTTCTGGTTCCGAAGATCGTGGGTTCGATTCCGTGCTCAGGCAGTCTGACATATAAATCCCAAAGGCAACGTAAACAGGTTTGCATTTGTATTAATTTAGTGTCAGATGTGGAAAGAAGCTAAACAGACACTAAATGATGGAGCAAACGAAAGCCTATTAATATAATATTGATAAATTATAAATAAGATAGCTTTGGCCTATTTGAAAATAAAGCTAAAATAAGACAAAGGCCTGCAAATAACAACAGTACGTCACACCAAAAGGCAAATAGCCCAAACTTAGCTGAGTGAGCATTTCTCATAGATTTTTAAGGAGCATTAACAAATATATTAGTCATTAAAATAAACACTAAATATAAATTTGAAATAAAGGTCTGTTCGCTCCGCCTACAATAGGCACAAAGCCTGATTCCTAGTATAGGCCTATTATTGGCGTTATCTAACAAACATTGACTTCATAATCTTTAATAAAAAGTGATTAACAAAATCGTTTAAACTCTTTTTCGCTTTCAGCTCCAGTTCAGCTACAAAGTTTACTGATATTTCAATTTATTGAGTTGCAGTAAAATTAAATATTGCCGTGAAAAAAAATACTAAGCCACACAAAGATATATAAATGTTTCTCATTCACCGCTGCATCCTGGAAAACGCCCCACATATTGGCTTTTTTTTTTCCAATTTTCGATAAAACACCGTGCTCATCACTCATTGAAAGTCCATCCCTTTAAATTACCGTTGACACAAAGAGGACATTCTCACCTTTCTAATGAACCTAATTGACGTCATCCACCTTAATTACAAACGTCACAACATCAGTTGACAGTTGAAAATGAGCGAATGATTGAATGGCGAACAGAATGGGTGCAAATAACCTTTTTGTTTGCATCTCCGATACCCTGCCTTCGTTCATACGTCATGATTTCTTTTTAGTTTTTGCGATTTTCGTGTTAGTTCTTGCTAGTTTTGTGTTAGTTCTTGCTAGTTTTGTATTAGTTCTTTCTAGTTTCGTGTTAGTTTCTTGTTAGTTCGTGTTAGTTCTTGCTAGTTTCGTGTTAGTTTCTTGCTAGTTTCGTGTTAGTTTCTTGTTAGTTCGTGTTAGTTCTTGCTAGTTTCGTGTTAGTTTCTTGCTAGTTTCGTCTTATTTTCTTGCTAGTTTCATGTTAGTATCTTGCTAGTTTCGTGTTAGTTCTTGCTAGTTTTGTGTTAGTTCTTGCTAGTTTCGTGTCAGTTTCTTTCAAGTTTCATGTTAGTTTATTGCTAGTTTCGTTTTAGTTCTTGCTAGTTTTGTGTTAGTTTCTTGCTAGTTGCTAGTTTCGAGCTAGCTTCTTGCTTCGTGTTAGTTTCTGTGCCACAGACACCCTTCCCTTCTGGCTTACAAGGATCACTTTATTTCTTCTCAGTGTGGTATCCAACAGGGTGATCCCCTTGTCCCCGCTCTTTTTTGTTTAGCTGTGCATCCAATTGCTTTAGCTGTGTCTGCCGACCTTAACGGCTGGTTACTCGATGATACCACCATGGCGGGCCCACCATCTGCTGTCCTTCACGACTTTAAGCTACTCATTGAGGGTTCTCAGAAGCTTGGGCTGGAGATTAACCCCTCCAAGTGCGAGCTGATCCTCCTGTAATCTTCAGTTGAAGAGGAAACTTCCATCATCAGCAGATTCCAGCACTTCGCTGCTGGCATCCATGTCCTGCGTCCTTCCGAGCATGTGCTTTTAGGAGCCCCTTGGTCTGATGAAGCTATTGCGTCCTGTTTGGACGCCAAGACCGATGCGCTTGTTACTATGTCTGGCAGGTTGTCGTTCATTGTGGCGCACTGTGGTTTCTTACTTCTCAAGAACTCAGGCCATCCCGAAGCTTTCATATCTTTTGCATTGTTCTCCAACTTGAAAATGTCCGGAAGGTCTTCGAAGATTTGACAATTCTCTCCAGGCAGCTTTGGAGTCTGTCACCAACATGCAGCTCTCTGCTGCTGCCTGGGACCAGTGTTCTTTGCCTATCTCTAAGGGTGGTTTAGGGATTTGCCATTCCTCGAATCTTTAGCTTCCTCCGGATCCTCCTGCAGCACCACCAGGCTGGTAGAGGAAATCCTACCCTTGTGCTGCAGGGATGGTCCACATCTGATTCTCTCCGAGGGCATTACTCTTTGGCCGTAATCCAGCCAGTCACCACCTCCCATTGTTAATGCCCGGACTTCCCAGTGTGAGTGGAAAAAACCAGGTGTGAAAGTGTTGACCCGGGTTCTCCTTGAGTGAGCTGCTACTCTCTCCGACAAGGCTAGTTATTTGGGGGTCTCCGCCAAGGAATCTGGCACCTGGCATATCGCCCTCCCTTCATCACAGCTCTGAACACATCTTGATGATGGGGCCTTCCACATCGCCATCGCCTTACGTCTGGGTTGCGTGATCTGCGAACCACACGTGTGTCCTTGTGGAGCTCTTGTCGATGCGTCAGGCACACAAGGCCTCAGCTGCAAGAGGAGTGCAGGCCGTTGGTCTCTCCATTCTTCCGTTAACGAGCTTATCAAGCTGGCCCTTGTCGCTGCTGGGATAGCATTTCAGCTTAAACCTTTGGGTCTGAACCACCGTGAAAATGGAAGGGGCGAGATGGCATCTCCTAGATCCCGTGGGCGGGTGGACGTCAGCTTGTATGGGACTTCACTTGTACGGACTGTTTGGCCCCTTCCTGCTGAGTGCCGCTTCTGCTGCTGAAGTTAGGAAAAGGGAAAAGTACGAGTACCTGTGCAACTGATATGTGTTTTGCCCTGTTGCCATCGAGATGCTTGGGTCCATTAGGCGCCATGGTCCCTCCTTGATTAACGCTATTGGCTGCTTGATTACCAATGCTGGTGGGGGGGGGGGGCTTAATAGTGCGTTGACAGCTAGGTCATTAGCACCACCAACGCTAGTGGAGAAATGGTCCCGACCTATTTGATCCAAAGGATCAGTGTTGCTGTTCAGCGAGGGAATGCCACCTCGATTCTAAACACCATTCCTCGATGAATACATCCACGGGCTGTGATCTGGCTTTCTGCTGTGTGCGTTGAAGACTACCGATCTGCTGTTGTGGTTTTTGTGTTTTTTACTGTTTCAAAGTGCAATTTGTTTTATTTTTGTTTGTTTTTGTATGAAATGGAGTTCTTTTGGATCTCATGGATTTTTACGGGTTGTGTATTCATATATGTTTTTATATACATATTTTATTTTTCTTCTCTTATTAACTTATATTTTGTACATATGTTTACTGTCGATGTGTACTAATTTATACTTTGAAATAAATAAACTGTTATTTAAAAAAAAAACTAACACGTATTTCTGTTTTGCAGATCCCATTCTTTGTTGCTGTTGGGCTTTTCATTTCCATCACGGAAGCTTTCTTTGTTCGTTTGAAAAGAGGGAGGGACCTGGATAATTGCCAACCATTTTGTCGGGACAAAATGGTTGGTAACGAGAAGAGGGAAGACCAAAATCGAGTCGTAGTAGTCATTGAAGACGCGATGGGAACGCAAGCTATGACGGAAGAAGAAGCGGTTGTAGCCGTAGCAGTGGCAGAAGTTGCTTTGGCTGAGGCCATGAAGGCCGGATTAATTGATGAAAATGAGGATGAAGTCACAGTAGAAGTGGACGAAGTAGTTGTGAAAGAAAAGATAAAACAACACCAATAGAGAAGTGTGTGTGGCTAATTTAGTACGCTGTGGCAGATAGCCGCAATACTTCGCTTGCGTTCAGTTAACTACAATCGAAAATAAAACACGAAGCAGGCCGGTGCCACGCCAACATCGCTCCATTTGATTGCTGGCAGGCCTGGACTGGATTTCCTGGCGAAGGTAACTTACGAATGACTGATCGTCTGTTTGTTGGTTTTGTTTTAATTATGACTTTGACATTGATTGGAATTTTAAGCACATCAAGTATTTAAAAAACCAAAACAACAATGATAATAACAGCACAAAGTGTTAAAAAAACAAAATTAACGTTGAGGACGTGGTGCAGACCTCTAACCGTCTCACACAGGTGGTGGCGTTTCTGAGTTAGTAGTACAGTGGAAGCTGTGGAAGCGTACTTCCGAGTTTTCTGTTTGTCTCTTGATATTAAAGTATGATCACTGAAAAAAAGTTTTGTCATATTTATCTCGTGTTTGGTATGTCGCACAGCAATACCAAAGTGGCGAAGATAAAACATTCATTCATTGTAGAATAAATCTATCCTCCATTACTAAGCAGAGGGAACTTGGTAGTTCATGGATATTCACGGTCTCAAGGTTGGGAGTTGAAAAAGTTTGGTACTATGACGTGGAGATGGGCAGGGGCAGACTGGTACTGCTACTTTTGCTAGTGATGGTAAGTTTTTCCTTTAACATCTGAACTAATAATCGGCGGAATTAACTTGGCAAATGTCTTTGTTGGATGGTATCACTCCTCTGACAGGCCGAACCATTCTGAACTTGGTGACTTTTTACCAGTTTTTCATTTTTTGTGTGTGTGTGTGTGTGTGTTTTACTTTGCGATCATTTCTTGGTCATTGACATTGCTTATTTTCTTTTTACTTTGCGATCGTGTTATTTCATCAGAAATATGTTGCCATTGAATTGGCAGTTGCAACCCATATTTTTTTTCTCTACTTTTGGTGTCATAAATGTTCAAGAAGAGAAATGAAACTACAGTGTGACGATCAATCCTCTCCAATGTCGCCATTTGGCGAATGGAAACCAGCAGTTGGCGACCTGAAATTTAGCCTTACTCGCCTAAATGGCGGCTAGCAATAGAGAATGACACTAAAAGAGCGATATCTCGGGAACCGTTCGAGTTAGAGACGAACGGTTTGCGGCGTTATGCTCAGATTTATAAGGGCTACATAACTGTTTTACCTTCATTAATACTGGGGTTAAAGACAATTTTACAATATCGTAAATGCATGAATTAGATGAATAACCATGCATCGCACAAGATGTCATTGGTATGTGGCGAGTAGAAATTGAGAAAAAGCTAGTGCTCTATAAGATCTACTGGCCAAGTGGCGACTGCTACTGGATTCACCTTCCAGAGGGTTGGAGACGATGAATAGAGATGTTTGTTCCTTTGGGTTTTATTTTAGGTCGGTGCTAGAGTTTTCTATGTCTGCGTCCACAGTCACAGTCTCAGTCACAGTATGTCGATACCACGGTCACAAGTTCTTGTCACAGATCTCGGAGCCAAGGACATCCATACCGATACAATAACGGACGTCACCGATAACACTAGAGCCACCAGGCTGAAGAAAATGCGCTAAAAACTGAACAGCGTAAAACTTTAAACAATATTCCCTGAAAATGGTGGCATGGTAGGCATACGTTTCTGCACCATTAATTCTTTGTGTTAACTGGTGATTCGGAATTAAAATTTCAGTGAAAAATTGCCAAAGGAACAATTAATAATTATTAGAAGCTTTTCTTTTTAGGTGCATTTGGGGAATTGAAGCGAAGGTCTACCAATGACTTACTTAGCTTTTTTTGCCCCGAAACTCTAAAGAAAAGTTCAGTAATATTTACATTGTAAAAATATAATGAAGCATTAGGCCTAACTGGATGTTCTCTCATGTTTTGGTAGATCTCACTGAATCTTGCACGGAAGTTAGACTTTCTCATTACTTTTTAAAAATGCTTAAAAATATTAATTGAATAGTAGCCAAAACATTGACTTGTCTACACTGAATACAACCCAATATTCCAATTCCCTTTGAGTATGGCAGGTCAGCCAGTTTAGATACCAAACATTTTTTTTTTTTTGAGTTTACTCAACAGTAAATTGTGCGGCATCTGGTCGAATACTTTTACAATGTCTATGTTAAAGGGCAATCATCCATTTGGACATGCATGCTTTACTTTTGGATCACTTACACAACAACTAAACGCAAGAACTGCGGTAAGAATACGTTACGTACGTCCGATACAATTTCATTATTGCATCACCAAAGCACGATATTGAGACCACCATTGTTTTGCTGGAACGCGCAGAAATTAATGCCGACAGATGTCACTTTTCGATTTCGACTCGCAGCCGATTGAGATAGCTCTATTGGCTGTGAGAGCTCAAGCGTCAGACGGCCTTAGCTGGCCACTACAACTGTCGGCCAGCTAAGGCCGTCAGATGCTCGAGCTCTCACAGCCGAGAGAGCTAGCTCAGTCGGCATTAATTTCTGTGCGTTCCAGCAAAACAATGGCGGTCTCCATGTCGTGTTTTGGTGATGCAGTAATTAAATTGTTGTATCGGACGTACGTAACGTATTCTTACCGCAATTCTTGTTTAGTTATTGTGTAAATGATTCAAAAGTAAAGCATGCATGTCAAAATGGATGTAATTGCCCTTTAAATAATATGTGAACTGGTATGTTTTCATCAAGAGCATTGTACAAATTTGCGTAAAATGTGAGAAAAAATTTATTGGTATGGAAAAAAAACGGCACAAAAACAAAGCTGATTGTAGATAGTAATTTTTCACTTTGTATGAATTTGAAAATATGTTAGCTTAGAAAAGTTTCATAAATTTGACCTATTTGGGATGTGATGTAGTTGCTCCCCCTTTTCAAGACAGGTGTAACGTGAACATGTAACCACAGGTTGAGCGAAATTTTCTTGGATGAAGCGGTTGAAAATGTATCTCCGACTTGGGATAATAGTTTGTTTCAATTTAATTAAACAAATCCGAAGGCCTTGCCAGTTACAAGTTTTTCGAAAACCGCAGATAGATTTGAGTTTAAAAAAATAAAGGTGGAATGCAAATTAGTATCAGGATGATAAAAGCAAACGTTCCATTTCCAGTTTGCGTTTGTTCAAAATTAGGCCCAAAGGTACAACTTACAATCCTGTAGACAATCCCTTACAGGGACTTACAATCCCTCTCTCTCACTTTAGTATTTCTACATTGAACTGGGGCTATGTCTAATAAAACATAGTGTCACCAGTGTTAGTTGTTTATCCAAGGTGTCACAGTGTGTTTTGTGGTGAGGAGCTGCAAAGCCCCCTAAAGTAATGGCCATATCAGCGTTAGCTTACAAAATGCTCTTCAAAAAGGCGACACATTTTTTTATATTTAACTCGCAAAACGAAAATGAATTGCAGAAAAGTAAATCAAGTTACAAAAGACAAAAAACCACAAATGCACTGGATAAGACACACTGCAACCTAGGACGACGTATGGTAACTACGCCCGCCAGTGGCCAGTGGTAGTTACTTCCCCCTGGTTAAAGTGGCACATCACTGATTGAAAGTCTGCAGAATCTGGCAACATCAAGTAATATGTAGCATTTGGTTGTATCAAGCAAAGGAATTCACAACGCTATTTCCTTTAACGAAGCAAACAAGCCACGAGAATCCTTATAGGCACCTGAAAATAGCGAAAAAATTGGTCAAACCGTAAAGCAATTAGCGCCGGTGCACACGTGGGATCGCCGCATTTGCGGTCGCCGCTGCGGTACCGCATTTGCGGTTTGGTTTACGTGCTATCTGTTGGGTACTACACACATACCTGCGTCGACATTGCGGTACCGCCCGCCGCTCGTGCGGTTGTTGTGCACCGCAATTCCCCCCATCAACGCAGCGGTACCGCAGCGTTAAAAAAACGCAATTGCGTCTCTGTGTACCTTGGGCGACTTGAGCGGTGCACACGTCCGCCGTTTACCGCAAAAGCGTTACCGAAAATGGCGTCCAATTTCGAAGAAATAGATGTGGAATAGTAAAGGACTATCCTGAAACATGAAATGTTGCTGCAGAAATGATTGCAGACCCATTGGAAAGTAATTAAAGAACTTATCCGAATTTTTTAGTTAATCTGCAAAGTATGTATAACATTTTCCCCTGATACGTCTTAAATTAGTACATCAATGTACCAAAATTCGTCGTATTGGTTTCAAACTATAATTTTTTGTACACGAGGTTAGGGAACCGAACGTGCACATACGTCATCGAGGCGGCACCGCAGCGTCAACGCGCGTTAATAAAACGCACGTGTGCATTGTTTAGATGCGTCACCGCAGCGGCGCCGCAGCGTCCAAAAATCGCACGTGTGTACCTGCGCTGAGTACAAAGATGAACCCCACGGCATTCGCCCTGAAAAACTGTCATAAATAACATATCAAAAGTCTACCAAAATATGATTGGTGGAAACACCAAAATGGCACCCGAAATCAACATTTTCACTGTTATTTATGGAAATACCGAATTCTCTTTCACAGTTAGCAATTATTTTACACCCTTCCTTTATTATTCCTCTAGAAATCTCCTTTCCAATGATACCAAAACCGGAAGTAACTGCCGGAAGTGGTACTAATGAATCATGTTAAAGCATAGTATGTGCCGTAGTGGAAATAATACTGTTATAAGTACCCAAAATTGAAGGAATTGTTCACTTTGTGAAAAGCATTAAAATTGGTATGGATGCACATGAAGGATAACTGGGAAAAAAAGGCTATGATAGCAAGTTCAAAACCCACCAGTATGGGGAGGAGGAGAGGGAAAAGAGGGGTGACTTAATCCCCCTAAAACTGTTGTTTGGCTGCAATTCCTTAAATATCAGCAAATCAAAAGCAAAATGTTAAGCAAAAACATGAATCGCCCGAAATAGATATCCTTTGAAATTTTTGTAAGGTGTGATGAATTCTTTCCGTCAATCCTAACAGAAATTGTTTAATTTACAGGTACTGCCCTACACCCATTGAAAGGTGAACAGGTAATGGCGTAGCGGTGAAAGCGTGTGTTGATTTTCGAATTCAAAGTGGTCTTGCAAGCCTCTAATAGTCCTAAATAGACATGCTTAGGATTTTATTAAAGATGGGGATCTATTCTTTCCATCAATGCTTACCGAAAATGTTTCGCTTTGATAGGGACCCTCCTACGCCCATAGCTGTGATTAGTGTAGCGGCTAGTTATAATTTTAAAGTGTCATTGTATTGCTCGTATTTGTATTCAATACCCAAACAATTTCGGTTAGGATTGATGGAAAGAATAGATCCTCCACCTTTAATAAAAATCCTAAGCATGTCCATTTCGGGCTATGAGAGTGCTTGCAAGACCATTTTGAATTCGAAATCAAACTATGCTTTCGCCGCTACGCCATTACCTCTTCACGTTTAAATTGGTGTAAGACGGTTCCTATCTAAGTTAAATAATTTCGGGCACGATGATGGAAAGAATAGATCGCCACCTTTCAGAAAATCCTAAGCATGTCGATTTCGGGGTAGTAGAGGCCTCGCAAGAGCACTTCGAACACGAAATCACTACAACAACCAATTGAAAAAAGGTGCATTTGCGCAAATTAAGGGTGATACACTTTATGCTGATCCAAGAAAAATAATGATAATGGTGGTCCTAGAAAAGCAATGATAACTTCCTGAGACCCGAAGGACTTTTTTTAAGTGATGTCTGTGTCAGCCGTCGGATTAGAGCTATCATTCACATGGTTGGAGACGAGGACGTTGATTCCTGGGCTGCTCTTGCTCGCTTTACTCGGGGTCCCAGGGAACTCGCACAAAGCTCGCGGTGTTCCTAGGAATCTACTTTTTTCCCATCTAGTAGATGTCCTCTGTAGGGGAAGTGTAAGCTATATGTGGGGCCCGGGAGGTTATGCTGGTCAAAGAAGAACTGTGATAAAATACGATTTTGTGGTTAAAGAGTTGCTTTTATGTAAACGATGTATATCACCTTTCTTGTCCAGAATTGTGTCCTGAACGTTTTTGCTTCACGTTATTCTTTTGATTTGTTGATGGTTAAGCAGTTACAGCCCAAAAAAACAGTTTTTTGGGGGAGTAAGTCACCCCCCCCCCCCGGAAGGGGGTGGGGTTAAACGTGCTATCATAGGTTTTTTTTCCAGTTACCCTTCATGTGCATATCCATACCAAACTTAATGCTTTTCTCACAAAGTTAACAATTCCTTCAATTTTGGGCACTATACAACCATATTACTTCCATTATGGCATGTACTATGCATTAATCATGATTCATTAGTACCACTTCCGGTACTTACTTCCGGTTATGTTTGGTATCACTGGAACGGAAATTTCAAGAGGAACAATAAAGGAAGAGTGTATAATTTTGCTGACTGTGGTCTGTGAAAGGGAATTCAGTATTTCAATAGATAGCAGCGAAAGTGACGAATTTGGGCGCCATTTTTTCCAAAATGGCGTCTTTCACCAATTATATTTTGGTAGACTTTTGATGTTATTTCAACAGATTTCAACAGATTTCAAGAGCAAATGCCATTGGTTTCATCGTTGTACTCATTACTTCGAGGCAAAATCATAAATTCAGGTACAAATTATATTAAAAATTTGGTACATCCTCATGCGTCTGGGATCAAGTTATAAATGTTAACAATATTTTTGCCACTAGATGGCGCCACGGTATTTTCGTACGATTTTAAATCAGTGATAGTGCTACTTTTGATGGGTTACGTCCAACAGTAAAGCTGCAGGTCTTTATATAAGTATAAGTATATAAGTATAAGCATGGGTAGATAGGGTAGATAGGATCTACCCATGGTATAAGTAAAACTTTTTTTGCTCACCAAAGATGGGTATGATGCCAAAATCCATAACACACCAAAAAAAGACAAAATTAAAAAGATAGACGAGAATCCAAAAGAAAAGTTAATAAACAGTAGAGTGACTGCAGACAGGAGGACTGCGACCACGCTTCAAAGATAGCTCAAAGGAAGCCACACTGTCACACATCACGCTCGCTGTTGGCAATGTTTGATAGTGTCAGGGAAGAATGTGCGGACAAAAAAGTTCCTTTGCCACTGAAACAACTTAATCTTTCTGGGATGGTTATGACGTCCAAGGTAGTGAGGGTGGCTCATAAAATCCATAAGATTCAAAATTGTATCAACAGTTGCCATCCGGAACAGGACAGTCAATCTCTTCTCCAGCTTTGTTCTCTCCAAAGTGGTCCAGCCCAGGTCGCCCATTAAACCAGTGACACAAACGTCCCATGCCCAAGCACGGTAAACCATCCTTGCAGCTCTTCTCTTCAGCCCTTCTAAAGTTACAGCCTCAGAACGCGTTGGATGCCAAACAGCAGAAGCCTAGCTCAGGTAGGGTCTAGCAAGCATGTCAAAAAGAGTTTTCCTCACATCGACAGTCGAGTCCCACATCACACGGCTAATAAACCTAGTTTGCTGGGCCACCTTTGTCAAAACACAGTGAATGTGACTGGACCAGGTTAAGTCGGCAGACAAGAGAATCCCAAGATACTTAGTTTCGTCAACCAACCTGATCTGCACATTTCCAACCTTGTAAATTCCATCACAAAGATTACCAGTCTTACAGTTCACACGCATGAAAACAGTTTTACTGGGATTCATGGACATGCCCCATTTATCGCACCACTGTTCCATCACGAAAATGTCCTCTTGCAGATTTTGATTGTCAGCAAAGGATGAGATGTACCTGTTCACTCCACAGTCATCAGCAAACATCGCGCTGTCTGACCTAAACTGGCTGGGGAGATCATTCACATAAAGAATAAACAACAAGAGCCCAATCACAGACCCTTGTGGTACCCTGCAGACCTCTGCAGACTTCACACTCCCCAGCTGCATAAACTGTGAACAACCAGCAAGGAAAGCCCCAATCCACACCAACACTTCCTGACTAAAACCAAACGACTGCAGTTTTGAAAGTAGAAAACCATGAGGCACCTTGTCAAAAGCCTTCGAGAGATCAAAAAACACATCAGTAATGCCCCCTTCATCCATGGTTTTAGCAAGTCGGTGAATACAACTGGCTAACAACAACTCGCAAGATCCTCCCCTCCTGAAGCAAAATTGCTTAGTACTGAGCAGTTCATTTTTCGTTAAATCGTCCGCCATAGCCTTAGCAATAATGTGTTCTAATATTTTGCAGGGGATGCTAGTAAGAGAAACAGGCCTATAATTCTTAACATCATTCTTCTTACCAGATTTTTGTATTGGTGTAACTGCAACGTGCCTCCAGTCATTAGGAATTTGCTCAGCATGAATAGATTACACAAAGATAGTACGCAAATACCGTGAGACAACTGTTGGGGCAAGCTTTAACATTCTGACAGTAACATGATCAGGACCGCATGCTTTCGAGTTGGGTTGCTTCAGAATGTAACTCTCAATGCCCTCTGGCCGAATATGAATATTAGGCATAAGACAAGGCCGGGTAGCGCCACTTCCATGGCCAACAATATTAACATCCAACAAGGATTAAACACAGATTGGAAAAATATGTTGGAAGCATTTGCCTTATCCACAGGCTCGGTTGTACAGTAGCCGTCACAATCAAGAGGAGGAACACATAGGCACTCCTTGCGAAGATATTTATTGTATCGCCAGAAAGACTTTGGGTCTGTCTTCAATCGTCTACCAAGGTTAACATGGAAACTCTTCCTGGACTCTACCAACACTTGTTTAGTATCTTTGCGGACAGCCAGCAAGAAACTGTTACCCTTGTGTCGCCAAGCTCTTTTTAGATGCCTCAGTGATGACTTAACCTTCCTGGTTACCCAAGGTTTATCCTTGCTGGGTGTAAGATGATACTTTGGTACAAAATTGGCAACTGTACTAAGTAAATCATACTTGAAGCACTTCCAATTTTCTTTTATAGAGTTAAGTTTAAAATCAGCAATAAAAGCAAGGTAACGCTCACTTAATTCTGACTGAAAGCCTAAAATGTCAGCAAGTTGATAGTGTAAGGCCATAATCATTTTGGTGGCTTGCTTAACAAAGACAATAGGGAAAAAGGTGCGAACCACACTATGATCACTTACCCCAGGAAGTATGCAGACAGACATTGGTTAAAATTAAATCTAAACATTTCTTGCCCCCCTCGTAGGTTTGTCGACAACTTGCTTTATTCCAACCAGGGTGATCAGAGATTGAATACTGTTACGAAGCACATTTTGTTCATTGAATGTAACTGGACCTTCATGCGATCTGAGTTCGGGCAAGTTAAAGTCACCAGCCAGTATAACATTATTAGATCCCGTAGCCTTGGAGAGCAAAACATTTTGCACGCTTTCAAGAGTAATTTGGTCCCCATGGGCACGATAAGCACAAACCAAGGAGATGTTACCTTGGTTGTTTGCCACCTCACATGCACAAAATTCACCTTCACCATCCGTAATACTCTGACAACTTCTTAGTATATTGTGAACTGCAATCAAAACCCCTCCACCACGGGAGCCCCTGTCTCTTCGATAAACGTTATAGCACTGTGGAAAGAATTCAGCTGAGCACTCATTTGTGCTTAACCAAGTTTCAGTTCCAAACACAACATCCGGATCATCCTGCAGTAACAAGTTCATGTCAATCTCCTTATTTCGAAGACTTTGAAAATTGACAAGCAAGGTGTGAAGTCTGATTTATCACATCTATTTGAAGCCATGTCCTTAATAGCTGCATCGGGTGAGGTGGAGGCTGTAGGGGCTAATTATTCCTTCGTTATCACTCTTTTTGGCCCAAAAAGCTCTTGCTTCCTCCCGCTGTTTCTTTGTCAAGTCGCGAATAATAGTTCTTCTTTCACTCTTCGATCTTTTTCTGTCTGCTGCATGGATCACAGAATTCCTGTAAATGTTCTTGCAGATTCTTTCTTTCCAAAAACTGTTAAAAACTGGAACGAGGTGACTACTGAAACTGTGAATGCCACAAGTTTTATTGCTTTCAAAAAGTATTTAGATTTACAGCATGATTGTATACAGTGTCATTATTCTTGCAGTTAGTTTGTTTTAATGTTTTTTTGGGCAATTTTTGCCCTTTTCTGTGGATGTCGTTTTAATGCCTTTAGGCGCTACGACTAACTTAAATAAATAAATAACTGTTCAGTTAAGATTAACTTCAAGGGGCGAGAACTGTCTCCAGGTTTACCAATACGAATTACTTGCAATATGACCCCGTCCATTACTGTCCAAACCAGTGGCTTCCCTCAACCAGCAGTATATAGAGTTAGCATTGTGGGATTGCACAGAGAATGACACCAGGGTGTGGTGAATGTTTACTGCATAATACTTGTATGTGGGTAGGACTACGTGCATGGTTCACCTGTGGCTTCATACATCGGGCGAGGGCTAATCGTCTGACTGGAAAATCGCATAACTGGAAGAACGTATAGCGTATAACAGCCTGATAACAGTATAACGGAAAGTTGTCTAACACGAAATTCGTGTAATGGAAAATCGTCTAACTGGAAATTCGTATAACAGAAAATCGTCTAATGTCCCTGCTGCGCTCGCTACGGCTCTACATATAACATCAGAAACCGCAGGTATATTATTGTCCAGTTAGAAGTTTATCCATTATACGATTATCCATTATAGGATATTCCAGTTAGATGATTTTCCATTATACGATATTAGTTTTCGATGATTTTCCAGATTTTTATTTATGCAGATATTAGACAATTATTCTAATTATGACAATTGTCATACGTTTTACGGTGTGCCCCTACTTGGAGATGCCCCAGTGATCTGCAGAGGTTTGATGATGGTCTCCATTCGGCTCTGGAGACCGTTACCAACACCCAACTTTCACCGATGGCTAGGGACCAGTGTTCTTTGCCCGTGTCTAGTGGCGGTCTGGGTGTTCGTCGTGCGTCGGATCTGTCCCTGCCTGCTTTCCTTTCCTCTTCGTGCTGCGTGTCGCAGCTCGTCGATGACATTCTGCCTGTTTTCTGCAGGAACGGGTCTGACTCTGTCTTCCATGAAGGAATCACTGCCTGGTCCGAGCTGACTGAAGCTACCCCTCCCACCGGTATCGCTAAAGCCAGTCAACGTGAGTGGGATCGGCCGGGTGTCGAGAAACTGCGTACGATACTCCATCAGCGGGCTGCCAATCTCACCCAAAAAGCCCGTCTCATTGGGGTATCTTCCAAGGAATCAGGCGCTTGGCTCCAGGCCCTTCCCTCACCCCATCTTGGCACTCTTCTTGACGACGGTGCCTTCCGGATTGCTGTCGCTCTTCGCTTTGGTTGCCGTGTTTGCGAACCCCACGTGTGTTCGTGCGGGGCAGTTGTTGACGCTTCCGGCACTCATGGTTTGAGCTGCATGAAAAGCGCAGGTCGCTGGTCTCGCCCTACTGCTGTCAATGACCTCATCAAGCGGGCCCTCGTGTCTGCTGGGATTCCTGCACAGCTGGAACCTGTTAGCCTCGACCGGGAGAATGGTAAGCATCCGGACGGTATCTCTTTGATCCCATGGGCAGGCGGTCGTCAGTTGGTATGGGATTTCACCTGCACCGACATCTTGGCACCGTCTTGTGACGATGCCAGGTCGTCCCAGTGACGTAGCCACCCTGCCCGGGCTGACCACCAAACGCACAGCGTGTAAGGTGACACCACTGACCTGAGAGTCTGGAGACGGCGTCACTTGGGAGACAGAGCTAGAGCCGAGCTGAGGC
The DNA here is from genome assembly GCA_023313725.1 of Lithobius niger. Classification (NCBI taxonomy): domain Eukaryota; kingdom Metazoa; phylum Arthropoda; class Chilopoda; order Lithobiomorpha; family Lithobiidae; genus Lithobius; species Lithobius niger. Next base: position 56,833 of record JAHWFP010008031.1, on the reverse strand, counting down.
ACCACCACGAGCTGGCTGATGACTACGCACAAGTAAAGCGTAATGAACTATTATAAGGTATGTGAGTCCTCGTTTATTGTATGCCAGGGAGTGCAGGCTATCTGGGGGCGCTCCTTGACATAATGGCGCCCGAAGCTAAAAATTATTGATGGACTGTGATTATGAACTTTGCTCATGAGGGCGACCATCCTTTGTCCACGTTGCAACAAGGAGTGGCCCGCGCATTTTCATGAACTGTCTCCAATCTGCCAATCATGAACTGTTTCCCTGTGGCAAATTCGACTTTTCGATTACCGTAGACTCTTTCTGCGTCAATGCTGCGTTGTGAACCACCAGTGTCGGACGGCCGTGTCCAAATTTTTTTTTTACTCCCCATGTCGTTCCCCATTCCTTCTCTCATTTCAATTTCCACCCATTTGCCCCCATTCCGAGCCTCCCACGCATCCTTTTCAGAGCCCCCAATGCAACTCCCCACATTCCTTTCCTCCCACGCCTCGCTTGCCCCATTCGTGCAGCGAGTGACTCTTGCTTTCGGCCAGGCAGATTCCACGCGTCTCAAGTTACGGTCAGCAGCACGTGCGTCTGTTTACGTTTGCAAGCGTTGAGAAAAACTGGTACAAACTGAGAACGAAATGCAGGCTTCGCCGTTGTGCATTTGTTTTTCTTCCCGTTCACAAAACCTACCCAACCCAATCCCCCCCCCCACAACCCCACCCCACCCCCACCACGTTGCCAGAAATAGTCGAGCTGAAATAATGTCGTCAAGGCCAGCCAGCATACTGATTTTTGAGTGTACTGCGGCAGTGGGCTTTGAAAGTTAAAATTTCGTTTCCGGGTTTTTGAGCATGCCAGGCAATCGTCTGTTTTGCTGAGTGTTTGTGTGGCCAAGAGAGAAATAATTTAGGGAAGAGCGAGCGCGGCCCGATCGTGAAGGAAACGTCGGCCGTCACCTAATTTTATTTTAACGAAATGGCACACTCAGAATTTAAGATTGATGGAGACAGTCTCTCTAAACTGCTGCAAGAGGGAGCAGAATTGCGAGATTCATTTTTAAACCCGGGAAACGATGAGGGAGTGGGGAATGGAGCAGACGACATGAGCTTCACTTTTCCGCCACCAGCTGTCACTAGCTCTCCGCTACTGCCGCGTCGCTCCATGAACACGATGCTTGGCGTCGAAGCACCGCCTACGCAACAAGACGCGCAAAATGCGAACCGAAATTCGTTGGCCATGCAACTCGCACCTCTATTAAAAGATTTATTAACGCTATTGCATCAAGAAGTAAGGGATTTAAAGGGAAAATTGAGAGATATGGAATCGAAATTTGGTGACGTGTCTGAGAAAACGCCGGCTCCACCGTCAGCTGCGAACGTGAAGCAAGCGGCTTCGCCATCACCAAACCTTTATCCCCGCGACCGCAAGTCAGCTGCTGCGTCCAGTTTCAAAGCCAAAACACGCTCCAAATCAGCAGATGGAACGCACAGAAAACCTTTTCAGCCTTTTTCACCCACTAATATTTCTTGTGTTGATCAAAATTCAGTTGTTCAGCCGAAACCACAAATAAAATTCGAACAATCAGCGTCTCACACGTCACCATTGGCCGTCACTGCAACCTTGCCACCTGATCCCAATACAAATTTAGCCACTGCTCTTGCTGCCGTAAATTTAGCTGTTCCAATTTTGGACGATAGAACAGATTTATCGCACTGGATAGATGAAATGAATATCTACGTTGGTGAGAAACAGCTGTCTGGAGTCAATACTGAGAACACAATGCTGAGAGCTTTAAGAGGGAGCTACAGAGAATGGGGGAAAGGTCAACTGGTCGAGCTATCGTCATGAGATAAAGTAAGTCCACGATCATTCGCAGTTTCAAATGTCCCCTGCTGGATTCGGAGAGAATAGCACGAATCAACAGCATGAAGCAAGGCCACAACGAACTACCTGCTGTCTTCCTCTCCCGCATCATTCGGCAGTTCAAGAAGCTAAAGACAAGGATCGACCCTGACCAGCAAGTGGCGACGATTGTGGAGAAGATGAGAGACGACACTTGTCAGATGCTTCACAAGGAGGACATCAAAGACATGAAGTCCCTGATTGCGGCCACTGATGGCCTGCCCCGCTGGGTTAAGTTCGCCTCACCGGCTCAGCCTCCAAGCACGCAGCGACAAGAGCATAGCACTCCGCAGAGTCGCCCAGACGAGTATCAGCGCATTGGCACCCAGGCCAATGGGTCAATTCTTGAGTCAACAAGGGCCTCAATCCAAGAGTGCAGCCACACCGAGCAGCCAGGAAGCAACGTCGAGCGGATCGATGTCGGCACAGGCTCGTCAGGTGCGTGAGGAAGGGAGACAGCCACGCAGGACGAGAGAAGAGAGACTTGCCGCAACCAGGTGCTACAATTGCCAGAATTTAGGGCACCTGGCCAGAGGCTGCAATGCGCCTGCTGCTCCGCCACCGAAGTTCCTTGCCACGGACTCGCCTCACGCGATGATGAGCCTTCCTCTAGAGGTGCTAGGGCACAACTTCCTTGGTTTCCTGGACTCGGGGTCCAAAAACAGCAACCTGTCTCGACACTGGAGCGAAGCGATAGCTCCGGTTGCTCCTCTCGAGCCGTACGATGGGCCACCGTGTGAGCTGGGTGATGGAAGACCTTCATCATGCCTCTCGGCATCCTGTCGCTGCCTGTGAAATACCACAAGCTCACTTTCACCGTGCCATTTAGAGTTTTCCAGACCCTTGGAGAAGACTGTATCCTAGGGGAAGACTTCATGGAGTGCACGCGTCTCATGGTGGACCATGCCAACAAAGAGGGTTATTTCAAGGAGTTCCCCAATGACATCTTTCCTCTCACCCACCAATCCGCGCGCGGCAGAATCCCTCGCAAGAACTTGCTGTGGCGCATGGCCTCGTCGTCTGCATCGGACGTTTTCAACACCATGTCAGATGAACAATTCGGGCAGCTCCAAGACCTCCTTGCAGAGAATAAGAATCTTTTTCCTGGCAGACCGGGACAAGCGAAGGTTCTTGAGCACAAGATTGAATTCACTGCAAAACCGAAGGCAGTGGCTCACTGCGCCTACCAGTTGTCGCCGGCGATCAAAAGAGAAATTGACAGCATGATAAAAGAGCTCCTGGACGAAGGCAAGATCGAGCCATCCAACAGCTCCTGGGCAGCCCCATTCTTCCTGAAGAAAAAGAAGAATGGTGCAGGGTTTAGACCGGTGCTGGACTACCGCTCTCTCAACGCGCAGATCAGAGCTGATAAGTTTCCTACACCAGATGTTACAGAAACGATCAACTTCTTGGCGGGAAAGCGTTTCGTCTCCACCCTAGACACAGACTCTGGTTTTCATCAGATCCCGCTGCATCCTAACTCAATGGACTGCACCACATTTGTGTGCCACAGAGGGATTTTTCGGTGGCGGGTGATGCCCTTCGGCCTGCGCAATGCCACAGCGGAATTCCAGCGTGCCATCACTTTTGCACTTGGCGACCTAATCGGGACTGTGTGTACCGTCTATGTTGATGATGTCATCGTAGCAAGCGAGACCTGGGTGGATCACCTCAATGGCCTGCGGAGAGTGTTTGAGGTGCTGCAGAGCGCCGGTTTCACTCTCAAAATGAAGAAATGCCTTTTCTGCCTACCTGAGATGGTGGTTCTTGGACACAGGATCTCGGCGGATGGCATCAGAATGGACGACGACAAGTGTGCAGCTCTAGAGAAATTCCCACAGCCAAAGACGCAGCATAACCTTCAACAGTTCCTGGGCCTCGCCAACTATTTTCGTCGTTTCATCCGAGACTATCCGGAGACAGTGCATCCCTTGAATGCGCTACTGCGTAAAGACACCCCTTTCATCTGGACTTCTGCTCACACGGAGGCTTTCAGAGCGATCAAGTCGAAGCTCCTGTCTGCAGGCCTCCTCAAACTGCCAAACTTTGAGGAGCCGTTCATCGTAGAATCGGATGCATCCCACGTGGGCCTCGGAGCGATGCTGTCTCAGAGGATCAACGGAGGGATCCACGTCATCGAGTTTTTCAGCAGGAGTTTGCTTGAGAGGGAGCAGCGACACACCACCTTTGAGAAGGCGGTCATGGCCGCGGTAGAAGCCATTGAGAGGTGGCGTCACTACATTGAGGGCTCTCACTTTACGCTGACTACCGACAACGAGGCGCTGAAATGGGTGCTCTCCAACAAGAAGACGTCCGGCAAGACAGCCAGATGGGCACTGCGTCTGCAGTCTTATGACTATGCGGTGGTGCATAGACCGGGAAAGCTGAACGTCGTGGTGGACGCGCTGTCCCGCAACCCGCAGCCGTTCTGGTACATCCGGTCATTGCCAACTCCTGAAATTAAAGACAAGCAACAACTACGAGAGGCGCAGAATGCAGATGTGGACATTCAGAGAGTTAAAAAAGGTACTCCTGCACGTGGGGACTGCGCGTGGCAATGAAGTGATGAAGTTCGTCCTCAACACCATCAAGAAATTTATATATGAGGATGGACTGGTCTATTACTTAGACCCCTCCGCGCCAGACAGAGGTAGGCGGAGGGACTAACTGCGTCTCTATGTCCCCAGAGCTCTTCGCCGCTCTTTCCTCAAGGAGAACCATGACCATCCCCTCGCCGGCCACCTCGGTGTTCAGAAGACCCTTAACCGCCTGCGAGCAACAGCCTACTGGCCGGGAGTATTCTCTGACACAAAGCTATATGTACGCTCATGCCACCAGTGTCAACTCGCAAAAGTTGCACAGACGAAGAAAGCAGGGAGGATGTGTCCAGTCATACCTACCCACAGAATGCACATCCTCGGGGTTGATTTCGTCGGCCCACTTCCAGAGACTGAGCGTGGCAACAAATACGTCCTGTGCTTCCCGGACTACTTCACCAAGTATGCCTGGCTGCTTCCCACCAAACACGCGACAGCCAGGACAGCCGCCAGGAAGTACCTGAATGTGATCGTCAACGAGTTTGGCCCTCCGGAGATTCTCATGTCGGACAATGGAGCTTCGTTCATTGGCAAGCTGTTCAGGAGGTCCTCACGCTAACTGGCGCCAAGCACAGCAGGACAACGACTTACCATCCACAGGCAAACGCCACAGAATGCCTCAACCGCACGATGAAAGCCTGTCTTCGCGCCTACGTCCAAGATGAACACACGACATGCGACACTCATCTTCCGCTCATTCAGTATGCAATCCGCACGACTCCCCACGTAAGCACGGGTGAGACCCCGTTTTTCCTAATGCACCTGAGAGATCCATGGAACAACCTTCAAGCGCTGTGCCTGCCACACACATCGCAGAACCTGTCCGTTGCTGAGTATGCTGAGCGAAACAGAGCAGTCGTGGAAAGAGCCCACGACCTTGCCAGAGCTCATCTGGAAGAGGCGGCACGCCACACGAAAGCTGCATACGACCAGGCACACCGACACGTCGTTTTCTGCCAAGGGCAACTGGTCAAGATCAAGAACCAGGCGAAGTCGGATGCTCAGGAAGGCGTAGCAAAGAAGCTAGCCCCTGTCTACAAAGGCCCGTTTCGAGTCAAAGAACGGAGAGCAAACGGCGTGACTTACGTATGCGTAGACATCAATGACTCCTCCGTTGTCAAGATGGTCAACGTAGCGAATCTCCAGCCCTAGTTTGACCCAATCACCATGGACCACTACGGCCTTGTGGATGCCGAGCCAGCCAGCAGCGCGATGGCGGCGTCGTCTGCAAGAGTGGACCAAACGGAGGCAGACAGAGATCCAGACGCCGACGCTGAGCGAACGGATTCGGAGGATGGCGAGCACGATGATGTAGACTTGGGCTCGGCCACTGACTCCGACGTAGCCACGGATTCCGAGCCAGAGTCCGATCCTGATTACCGGCCAGATTCCTCGGACATAGACTCAGAAGAAGAACGCTCTAATCAGGTGGCAGCAACGACCGTTGGGGATCGTCCCAAACGTCAGATTGTCAAGCTGGCACGCTACAGACTAGATCTTATGAGAGAAGTGAACCCGGCTACCAAGAGCCACGTGTGGGCTGTGCCATTCCTAGAGCTCCCGCCCCTGGAGTGGGACTAGGGAAGGACTGTTCCACTACCGCACCATGGAAGCCCAGGAGGGCATTCCAGCATGGTAGGAGACGAGATGGACCCCTGGAACTCATAAGGTCTGCAACAGGGAGAATGAGCAAGAGAACCTGGTGGCCGCCATGGCGAGGCATCTGCCCTGTCTTCATGAGAGATTGCTGCAACAACATGTTACGAGCTCCACTTTATGTGCAGCCCTCCGACTTCACCGATATGCTATGAGGGCACCCTTAATGTGAGAGAGAGAGATCGGCGGCAATCCGGAGCTCACCATTGAAAAATGCACGGTTTGAGCGATCGCAGAGTGTAGTTGCGCTCACGGCGAGTGCTACAAGACCCAAGAAGGCCCCTGTGACTTTGAACTGTGGGATGCGGTCGTCTACCCTCATATTCGCTACCAGTGTCTGTGCAGTGCAGGGACTAAGCCGCAGACATCTGAACTTTCCAGACCTGTGCACCTCACCTATAACCACATATAATCCATTTATCCTTTATATATCAGCCTCTGTGAACTGTGCAGTGCGATTCCATCTATCAGTACCTTCCTAAAGCACCGAACAGAGCGAACAGAACGCACCACTGTTACAGACAGTTTGGCTCGAAACTTGACGTCGCGCGTGCGCGGTGATGTTGCATCAGCCGTTCAGTACCTTCCTAAACTACAATTTAGCTCAACGAGCTCAGCAGCTTATTGATACGTCATAACTTCACCGCAACCAGACCTAGCTAATGTATTTAACCAGGATTGGCTAATAGATGTGACCAGGCAAGAGCAATGCCAAATTGCGAACCATCTCAGGGAGGTGGTTTGCTGGGATGGAGGTTTGAGCATGCGCGAGCTAACAGTTTTGACGAAACGGATTCGTCGCTGACGATGTTGACGTCAATCAAGCTGCATCAACACGGATATTAGCAGGGAATGTGCCAAACTGTCACCAATAGTGGTGCGTTTGGTTCGCTCTGTTAGGTCGTTTAGGAAGGTACCGATTGACTAAGCCGTGCTCTTCGTGCACGCATGTGAAACCCAAGAAGCGCTTATGCGGCGCGGTTAATTGTTTTCAGTGCACCCAAGAACTGTGCCGTGCAGGTGAGAAGCACGATGCGCTTATGCGGCGCGGTTAATTGGCTACCAATGTGCTGAAAGAAGACACAGTGCTCTTCGTTCGTGCATGCGAGACGCGAAGTGCGCTTATGCGGCGCGGTTGACGTTTTTTTTTTATATGTTACTACTGTATTCTCATTTATTCTATATTTTATCTTGTAGCAGCCTTTGTATTCATCACCAGTTCTGGTGTGCTGCAGCTCTGGAGGGGGGGGGGAGCCCTGTGACGATGCCGGGTCGTCCCAGTGACGTAGCCACCCTGCCCGGGCTGGCCACCAAACGTACAGCGTGTAAGGTGACACCTCTGACCTGAGAGTCTGGAGACGGCGTCACTTGGGAGAGAGAGCTAGAGCCGAGCTGAGGCACCACCACGAGCTGGCTGATTCCTATGTACAAGTAAAGTGTAATGAACTATTATAAGGTATGTGAGTCCTCGTTTATTGTATGTCAGGGAGTGCAGGCTATCCGGGGGCGCTCTTTAACAGTCTTACCTTAGTCAGACTTCCTTAGAGCCTTTGAGCGCCGCCTCTGCTGCCGAAGCAAGGAAGAAAGGCAAGTATGAATACCTGGACAATCGGTATTTCTTTTGCCCGGTGGCTGTTGAGACTTTGGGGTCCTTTGGTCGGGATGGCCTGGCTCTGATCCACGACATCGGCTGCAGGATATCCAGAGCCACTGGTGAGAAGAGGTCGACCGCGTTCTTTCTCCAACGTATTGGGGTGGCGGTTCAGCGGGGGAATGCCGCTTCGATCCTGAACACCATTCCTGCCAGTGCCTCCCTCGACGAGTACATCAGTGTGCTTTGAGTGTTTTCGTCTACTGTGTGCACATTTGTTTGCATCTGTGTGTCGTGCCCTGTTACGACTTTCAAAATTGCCTTTGTTGGGTCGAAAACACCTGTTTGTTGGTTTTGTATTGCTGTTTTCGTTGTGTTGCCTTTGTTGGTTTTTTTTTATGTTCTTTGATTCATTTGCAATTGTTGTTTTGCTCTCTTGTAAATTTGGTTTGTAATTAAAAGAAATTCATTATTCCATTAGACGATTACCCAGTTAGACGTTCGTCCGACACCCCTCATGTACCACAGTTCGCAGGTTTGCTACTTGGTGTCAGATGGCGTCACGGTCCAAATGGCCGAGTCAGGGTACTTTACCTGTGGATGTGTACGGCTGGACGTACCAGGTGCCAGCATGAAACAACGTATGGACGTGCGAGGCTTTCAGTATGAAACACCGTCCGAGGGGGCGCGCTTCGCGCGCTTATCATATACATCCTAAACAGTATCCAATCCTAAACAGTATGACGCAAGCATTTATGAAACAAGGAAGCGAAATAACTTGCTGACGTTGTAATTTGCTGACATCATAATTTGTTGATCTCAGCTCTGGCCACCAGGATCGCTGCCACTCCAGCATCCAACTCGTCCACGGGCATGCCCCTACTGCATCCAGCCTGTCGCATCCAGAGGTAAAGTACCCTATATGGAATGGCCACACACACGATAGGTGTCATTTTTCTACGTTTCCTCAAGCGGCCTTAGTAGGTCGTAGTTGCTGGGGCCAACGGTCATGTACCCGGAGTCCAAGGAAATTCTAAACAACCATTATAGCGCCCTTAATTTTCGAAAATCTGAAGTATCTGCGAAAATTTATCTATTTATTTTTATTACGAACTTTAGTCGTGGAACTGATGGATATGGTCGGTAGTGCAAAATGCAATCAGGAGGACTTCTGTGGAAGAATAAGTATAATTTTTCAGTAATCAAATTATTATGAATTGTCTGAAGGCACGAACGTTGGAAGTTCATCAACAGAAATACTGACCCGGTGAAATATTGAAACTCAAAATTGTCTAGTCATGGCGTCTGTTAGTGGTAAGCCTGGTGTAAAGTGTGATATTTGTGGCGCTGTTCTAGCATACAAGTCGTCAATGATCAAGCATCTTCGCCGACATAGAGGTGAAAAACCGTTCATATGTGACTTGTGTGGAAAGGCTTTCTCGCAAAAAGCTCACTTGCAAGGACACATGACGTCTCACACGAAACAAAAATCACTCGTTTGCCAAATATGTGGTGAAGTCTTCGCTGTTAAAACTCTTCTGGAAAACCACAAGCGCATTCATACTGGGGAAAACAAGTTTGTATGCGAGATATGTGGAGAGACGTTCAAGGAAAAACGCCAATTGAAGAGTCATTCCTCCGCGCACAATATGGGTAAACTACATTTGTGTAAATTTTGTGGAACCAGTTTCACAGAGCAATCTGACTTGCGCAGCCACGTAATGACACACAGCGGCTCAAAACGGTACCATTGTCCAATTTGCAACCTGGGTTTAAAAGAAAAGTCTGCTGTGAAAAAACACATGCGTATACACACTGGTGAGAAGCCATTTACATGTGAAGTGTGTGGTGCAAAGTTTACTCAAAAGGCCCACTTGGGAAGCCACATGTTTGTCCACACTGGAGAGAAGCCACACTCGTGCGACATTTGTGGCGTGGGTTTTGCAGAAAAGTCGGCGTTAAGGAAGCATTTTCGTGTCCACACGGGAGAAAAGCCCTTTACCTGCCAAATTTGTGGATCGGCATTTTCACAAAATTCGCATTTAACAAGCCACATGTTCCTCCACTTGGGAGAGAAACCCTACAAGTGCATCACTTGCGGTGCTGGCTTCGCAGGGAGGTCATCTCTGAGAAGACATCTTCCCATCCATTCGAAGGAAAAGCCGTTTGCGTGCGACATATGCGGAACAGGTTTCACACAAAACGCGCATTTACAAAGCCACAAAACCGTCCACACTGGTGAGAAACCATACCCATGTCCAGTATGCAATGCTGGGTTTGGCGACAAGACGCGTCTAACAAAACACATCCGCATACACACTGGTGAAAAGCCATTCACGTGCGAAGTGTGTGGCAAAGGTTTTTCACAGAGGGTGCATTTAAAAAGCCACATGTACCTACACACAGGTGAAAAAAGATTTAAGTGCAAGATTTGTAACCAGAATTTTACGCAGAGGTCCGCGATGCGGAACCACATACTTGTACATGCTAACGATCTGAATTGTGACAGGGCCTTACTTCCCCAAACTAGTACTGCTAAAGTTACTGCGATTCATGATAAAGAAAGTGACACATTTTCTAAAGAGGAGTCCGTAGATGCTGAGAGTTTGGTAACCAGGTAATAACCACCAGGACGTCGGTGGTCAAAAGGAGATTAGGGGTAGGGAATGATCCCATGCCTTTTAACCACTGACTAAATCTCACATATCTGGAATGCTGTCTTGGTTGCCAACTGGTAGCCGGATGAAAAGCACTTAGTGTATGTACTGAAGAAATAAGGTTGGGAGATTATCTCATATAATGCATATCACCATTAAAATTAACACAGATGCAAACCTATTTACATTGCCTTTTGTCAGACTGCCTGAGCAGGGAATCGAACCGATGACCTGTGAAACCAAAAGCCGAGGTCCTACCGCTGATTTATACTGACACGGCTTTAGGCTGTGTCGTATGGCTCAGCGATAGAACCTCAGCCTTTGGTTTCAAAGGTTAGATTCCCCACTTAGGCAGTCTGACATATAAGTCCAAAAGGCAACGAAAATAGGTTTGCATCTGTTGAGCCTTTGGCTTCCCATCTTTAATCACCATTAAAAGGTATTCACACTGATAATCGAAATCGCAAATCAAAGTAATAGTTGACACCTGGTTTTGTATCAGCTAAGTCATCCGTATCAATATTTTTTTTGTATATACAGTATTTGTATAGGTGTGCCAAATGATACTCGTGTCGAAAATTTGCAAGGTGATATCTTCGTTTTGAAAGTGAGCGAAAATGAGTTTAGAACAGTATACGAGCTTATGTACAGTATTTAACCTATAGACTACATTTGTATCGGTGACTTAAAATATTAGGTACAGTAGGCTATAAAACATGCGCGACTGCAGCGTGAACTGAAAATTACAGTAGTTGTTTTTTTCAGGATTTTAATTACACGAGTATTTCACCCTGAATGTAAGAAATGAAATGACAACTGGGAAATAAAAAATGTTGGTGCTCTCCATCAGCAGGGAATCCCCGAGGACATTATCAGCCTCATAAGAGATTGTTATGGTGTGCAGACAGTAGGAATCGATCGATATTAGTATTTACTGATATATTATTCGTGTATCGGGTGTTTATTTATCAATGTTTTGCCGGTGTTTTGGCTGTTTAGCCTACGGGAGGGCCACTCTCTTGGCCACTCTCTTTGTTCCTCACTCATACAGGCCTGAAGAAGATGGAAGGTAATCTTTCAAATCCACCCAAAATTTGCAGAAAACACGTTTGTGGAAGTGTACTCAAGTGTATTCCCCGTTTTTCTTATTTAACGAACAGAATTGATTTTAATAAATGTAATGTTACTTCTTACTTGAATGGAATTATTAATAAAGGCAGGAGTGAATAAATACAAATACACGTCTGTAGGATGTGGGAGTGTCCATGTTGTAACTATTACTTCGTATTCCATCTCTCGTCACAAGGTCATCTGGAAAAGAAACTATTGGTTTTGTTTCTCAGCTACAGCCCAGTTGATTCAACATCGCTAGAATCTTATTTTACTAAAAAGCATCAGTTTTTCGCAGGTGCGTGAACTGGCATTGAGTCAGGAGGCGAAACAAGCGATTTCTGTCTCAGTCAGCCTTGGCTTGCAGTACCGAACTGTTTTGCTTTTTACGCTCGTGGAACACTGTTGCAAGCGGAGGTGCCGCATGCGTTGATTAATTGTTAACCGAAGTGGTATTTTTCCTCATCTAACTATTAGGTTAAAACCTATGTAGCATATTTGCAACCCGTGTTACCCGAGAAAATAGGTAGCCTACTAACACTTCACCACCAGTACGACAATTTAGAATCCTTCTAAAAAATCATAAGACCACTGAAATTTTCGGAGAATTGTCCGTTCTCCTTCTTCAGAAGTCTGCACAAAAACAAAGTTTGGCCTAATGTACATGATGATGTCGTTGTTTACTCCAAATTTAAACTCCGCTCTCGCGTGTCTCACCACTGATTGATCTCTACGACACGATCTACACTTTCTTTCCGATTCGCTCTTGCGCGGTTCCACTTGGATTCAAGTCGTGTGGTCAAGTCTGCGTGAAGGAGACTGTCAATAAGACGGTCGTGTAAGGTTCATGAGAGGAATCCGGCGATTAGAGAAGCTCTGAATTGCCAAGATTCAAGCCACGATGATGAGCTTCTTATTTTGTGTTGGAACGCAAGAGGATGTTAGTTGCTCCAGTCGATCTTATGCTTGTATCTCTTGTGGTGTTGTGCTATACCATTTAGCTTCTCTCCTCGTCGGGTTGCTCCCACGTGTTCTTTCTTTCCTGGAGCGTGCGTTTGGCCTCTCCTATATAGACTGCATCGCATTTCAGGCAAAGAACAGAATAGACAACCTTGCTGTCGGAGCCAATTTTGGTTGGGAGAAAAGTTTCACTTTCTTTCTCAGCTATGATAACCAAAATTGGCTCTCAGAGCTTGAATCCGTGGCAATCAGGAGCTTCTCTAATCGCCGGATTCCTCTTATGAACCTTACAGGACCGTCTTATAACCAAATTGACAGTCTCCTTCGTGCAGACTTGACCACACGACTTGAATTCAAGTGGAACCGCACAAGAGCGAATCGGACAGAAAGTGTAGATCGTGTCGTAGAGGTCAGTGGTGAGCAGTGGCGCAGCCAGAAAAAATCTTAGGAGGGGGCCGAACAAAGTCAGCAAGGGGGTCTGGGGGAGCGCTGTAAGCTCCTCCAGCGGGGTCTGGGGCAGAGCCCCGGAAGCTGAAGCGTTTCGGTGTTCATCATTGCCTTATCTGGCTTCTAAAGGGTACTGTTTTTACATATTCTTGAGAAATTTATTTAGCATTATGATGCGATCATGTTAAAGTTGTTAATGTTTTTTGTTAATGTTCAAGAAAATTAAAAACTTATTTTTCCTGCAATTTTTTTTCAGGACCTCTTTTCCACGGACTTTATCCCGCAGACCCTTTTTTTTCTGGACAATTTTCTTTCGTACATTAATTTTCCACTGGATCTTTTTTTCTGAACCTTCTTTCCACGGACCTTTTCTCCCCAAATCTTTTTATCCAGACCTTTTCCCCTTAGGTCTTTTTTCCCTGGACCTTTTCACCCAAGAATTTTTTCTGCCTCTTGTCCGAGTTTTTATTTTTTTTTTTATTTTTGCAGGAGGTACATATGTATGATAAGATCTAGATTTGGGGCTTGTTTTAACATCTCTGTAATGTGTGGAGCAATCCGGACCACTGCAGTGTGACTGAGATTGGCGCTAATAACCTAGCTGTCGACGTCCCATTAGGTCTCAACCAACACCCTCCATCCACCCTTTTTCCTAGTTATTAATATTATAGCAATTTATTTTTGCCGTATTTAGTGTAAAAATTAATTATTTTGGTTTCATGGACGATTTTACACGATCAAAACACTTTTTAATTAGCCTAAAATTGGCCTGCTATTATTTTTCACATCCACGATTAATTTCATAAATGTTTAGGCCTACCCTAATGTTAAAAGTAACGGGATACGATAATAACTAAAATAACAAACTACTTGTCTAAACTGGTAAAATAATATGGCATTGACAAAAGCTGTAACCAAAGCCAAATATATTAAATAATGAGCCTATACGCCCATTTCAAATCATGTGAAACTGACAGAAAAAATTAAATTATCTACGTTTTCTCTGCTTACCCTTCTCGGTTTTCCATAACTTCCACTTTACGAGCATTATCAAGTTGATGTCGAATATCTTCTCTTTTTCCGGAAGTAACAAAAATAAAATTGTCCGATTTGTCCATTACGTTTTCCCGGTATTTTTTTTCTGGCTGTGTTCGTCAAACAATTCAATTGCATCTTCATAATTAGTGAATGTTGTTTTTACTAACGAACGCAGTGGTCGGCCTTTTCCTTTGCCAAACTTTTCTGGCAAAAAAATCAGACACGTTTTACAAAATGTCTTATTTTTTCCCTTACTGTAAGCCAGCCATTGGTTCTTGTTAAGCCATTTATGTGGAAAAGAACGATTTCTTTCATTTTGCATCACTTGTGGAAAAACATGATCTTGACCTAGAACCCAACAGGGAAAACAATTCCAATTTCTCCTCCGTTGAGAAGACCTGCTTTTTGCTCCATCTGGTTTCGTCAAAGTTTCCTACATCCAACTTGCGTTAAATAAATACAGACCGTGTCAGGCCGTGCCAGTATGGCTCAGAGGTAGACCTCGGACTTTGAATGTTTCAAAGATCGTGGGTTCGATTCCCCGTTCAGGCAGTCTGACATTTAAGTCCAAAAGGCAACGTAAATAGGTTTGCATCTGTATTTTTTTTAACCCTTCTGAGCCGACTGGCTTACCGTTCTGTGTAATCCAACCTGCGTGTTGCTGTTTTCGACTTTTTAACTGGAAGATTTTCATGTGTTTCTGGACAGCCTTCACCTTCACTTCTATTATTTCCTGCCGTATTCACTTCCTTTGATTTTGTCTTGCTTCTTCTTCTTACGAGCATTGCCAAAGAAAGTCATGGAATGAAAGGAGAATACCAATGTAGTGGTATTATGACCGACTGGCTCTACCCACCTAAGAAGGGTTTTTAGGGGTGGAGGGTTGAAGGTTAAGTAAGTGAGATGGAAACAGTTGGTTGACGAAAGAGTACGTAGCTTGGGGGAGGAGCAAAGTAGGCAGATTACAAAGGATTTGGCAAGCGCCTGGAATGTGTTATTTGGATTATTAGCGGGGAAATGGTTTCAAGTAGGGAAGGGGACTTTATCCAAGAACTGTCAGACGCTAAAACAGATTTGATATTCCTGAATTTATTTTTAGTTTATTTTACGATTAACCGGCTACTCAACATTCACACAGCTTGACCTAAAGCACAAATAAAGAAATTGTTAATTTAAAAAAAAGGCATTTTTTTTCTTGCTTCACTTTGGTGGGGGGGGGGGGGGGGGGGGCCCCCGGCCCCCCCCCCCCCCCTTCCCTGCGCCACTGGTGGTGAGACACGCGAGAGCAGAGTTTAAATTCGGAGTAAACAACGACAACATCATGTAGGTTAGGCCAAACTTCGTTTTTGTCCAGACTTCCGAAGGAGGAGAACGGGCAATTCAACAAGTAGACTTGTGATGTTTTAGAAGGATTCTAAATTGTCGTACTGGTGGGGAAGTGTTATTATTTTTATTTTCAAGAATGTCGTTACATCTCCACTGTCATCGCTGGTTGCCGGTTTTTCAAAAATAGGTACGATCAGTTGTTCCAAATTTGACCGCATGGGGGTCGCGACCATGAACGTGAGCTGGAACCTGCAGTAATATTATATTTTACTTTTCTTACAGCAATTTGAACACTGAAATTGACTTGAATTGATAAAAAAAAATTTTCTTTTCTTGCATCCAATTTTAGAACGAGTTTGGCTTTCTGGCCTATTGACTTTTTTTTATCGGTATCAGTATCACAGATCAGAGGGGAGAATATCAATATCGGATTGGCACTTTTCTGCATCGGTCGATCCCTAACAGGCCGATTGTATTCATAAATTGGGGTAGGCTAGCTCTTTTGTCGGCTCCATTCACAGCATACAGCGGTTTGCAGCAGGGCACTCCATTTTCCTATTCCTATTCTGCTTTGTTTTGTCTAGTGTATAAAGAGTTCATTTCTAGCTGTAGTCCCTAATAGTGCTACATACCAAATTTAATTATAGTTCAATCTTGATTTTAGGGGTTTTGATACTTTTTGACTGTTTTCAGTACTTTTTGACAGTTTTCACACGGTTTTTAGCATGTCATGTCAAAAACTGGTTTCGACACAATATGACATGCCAAAATCCATGGGAAAACCTTCGAAGACTGTCCAAAAGTGTCCAACAGTGTCAAAATGTGTCAAAAAAACCGTAAAATCAAGATTGAACTATCCAAATTTAATTAAATGTGGCACATAGCCCTTTTCGGGATTACAGCTAGAAATGAACTCTTTAATTTACATAAAATGAAACGTCCAATGAATGTTTGCTACCTCTTGCCTGCCCTCCTCCTGGACGGCAGTGTAAAATGCACCTTTTGCTATCTCCCACCTTCTGGAAACTAGGGAATTTTAGCCCCTTGCACTTAACCGGAAGTGATGTCAAGATTTACTTTACTGACCGGAAGTCACGTGATGTTGTAACGTCAAGGTTTACTTTACTAACCGCAAGTGGCGTCAAGGTTTGCTCTAGCCTTTGGAAGTGACATCAAGGTTTACATTACTTACTGGAAGCGTGACGTCAAGGTTTACTCTAATGATGTAACTCCGATAAACCTTGACCCTATCTTGAAGTTCATCTCCTTTTACTAGAACTTCACTAAGTTTCTGCTAAGTTTTGTCTGTTTGCGCTGTGGAGATGGGATTGGTTTTGAAATATCGAACCGGGTTTACTTGAGTTTAGTGTTTTGCAAAATATTGCATGTTTTTCAGTTGCTGCTTATTTTGGTTAGGTACCACTGGCCCCACCATTCACCGTGTACAAAATTTTGTTATCATCCCAATGGACATTGAATGTACTACAAATTGGTGTCCAAGGATACTGATGCAATTCATAACCCTTTCTAGGATCTAAGTATATAGGTGTTTTTAAGTTGCTGATTAGCTCCGCACCCACTCCAGTTAGAATGATCGAACTGGAATCCACGTTTATCTTTTATATATATATATTATATAATTTTATATAATACATATATATTTATATACTGGAAAAACCGGTTCAAAATCAGTAAACCTTAACACAAATTTAACGGTAGTGCAATATGCACGCTACTTGTCACTTATCCCTTAATATCAATTAGCTCTCATCCACAAAGATCTCTAGACAGACTGTCTAGAGGATGAGAGTTAAATGATATTAAATGATCAATTGGTAAAAATTGTTCTAGGCCTGGGTGTCAACCATTCAGTAGAATGGAGCCCCAAACAAGCAGACGTTTCTGCTATTTCGCTTGCTGAAACCGTATTCGTTTCGCCCTTGTCATTTTCCCTAGCAAGCGTAGCCTAGCTCTCATCCACGAAGTATTCTCTACTGATGATCCCAAACAATGGCGAAACAGTCTGTCTAGAGATCTTTGTGGATGAGAGCTAATTGATATTAAATGATCAATTGGTAAAAATTGTCCTAGGCCCGGGTGTCAACCATTCAGTAGAATGGAGCACCAAACAAGCATACATTTCTGCTATTTCGCTTGCTGAAACCGTATTCGTTTCGCTCTTGACATATCCCTTACGAGAATATTAGGCTAGTAGAAAAACATGCGACACTTAGCGTAAACTTTGTTGTAAATTCAAATGGTGCCGCCTAGTCTTAACGAAAATACAAAGTTACGGTAGTAAAAAAAGAACACGCAACATTTAGTGCAAGCTTGAGTAAACCTGAACTAAAAAAGTGAAAATTCAAATGACGCCTCCGAGTCTTAGAGAAAATAGGAAGCTAGTAAAAAATACGCAATACTTATCACAATCACGCTAAATTCGAGCAAACTCTATCGGAAATTTTAAGTTACGATGGAAAAATACGACATTTTCAGAGACATCATGTCTAATTTGATTTACACTCATCTTCACCAAATTCAAGATATTAGATCTTCCCAAACTCAAATCTCACAATATCCTGCGAATTTTCGACAGCTTTAACAAGTTTGATGGTATAACTGCTTCACATCTGTCTTCATCGCGCAATAAGTTTCAGTCCGTTCTCCATTTTCAACTACATCTTCATTTTGCGTTTTGAAGAATGGCGCCTGTTGTAGCCTTCCATATTTATGATGTTGTTCGCTCCAATGCTTTTCTAGGTGCACGCTAACCTCTCTGCTTACTAAATAGCTAATGGTGGGATTCGATGGCCCTTTTAAATTCACTAACTTCTTGTGCTTTGTGGTGTGTTCAACAACAGCAACGGACTCTAGTCCTCGTAGATGTGCGTCACTTCTGTTGTTAGAAATTAGGAGCGTCTTGGTATTTTTCCAGTCAATCGGTTGTTTCGTTTCCATGCAGTGGGTGGCTATGCTGCTGGTTTCAACTTTGTTTCGTACATCTGCATGGTGTTGTTTTACTCTGGTATGGATTCCTTTTCTGGTCTCTCCTATACATGTTGCTTCACACCCACCACTGGGATTGTATACACTCCTTCATCGTATTAGAGACTCCCTTCAGCATTTCCTCAATGTCATCTGGTTCACATTCTTGGGGGTGTGCATGTCGTTTTCTTGTACTCCTGTTGTTGCAGCAGTCTCTTTCTTTTTGTTTCTGGCCTATCAGCTCTTCCTTCAGTTTCGTCCCATTTTTCAGGTAAGTGCTAATTCCACGCGCTCTGAGGATTCGCTGTATGCCACTGCTGACACCTTTCAGGTATGTTATTCCTACTCTCACTGGTGTTTCCATTTCCTTCACAGGTCTTTCCTCTTCCTTGCTCTGTCGTCGTCCCGCTTTGCGAACTCCAATCGCTTCTTTCATCAATTTATTCAGGATTCCTGGTGGGTAGTCTAGCTCAATGAATTTTCCTTTTTGCTCACATAGATGTGGCCATGCTTCTGCTAGGGTGTAGGATCTCTTAACGACTCTCACCAACTCAAGACTATCGCCAAGAACGAATTTCATGCATTAAATTTTGTTTGTCTCGGTTTATAAACTGCTGCAGCTTGGAAAATAACGATAAAAGTGTAAAACGTGATTAACACTGCAAAATACAAATCTTGTCTTCCTAGCTTTAGGGTACCTTGCATACATCAATCAAACAACATCTGGAAGGTCAAAGTGGTCAATGATAACATAAAGATTGTATGTGGAATGAGTTTCCTTTTCGGGTGTGGGTTTGCTATGTGAATGGGAGTGTTCATATTACTTTCAGAAATTCTTTTCAAAAATAACATAGACTAAAATTTTAAAGGAGGTTCGGTTTGCATTAAACGAAAATCACTAAATGTTTAATCGTCAAGAAGACGATTACCGTTTAAACGATTAATCGGCACAACCTAGCGCATATGCGCAAAAAGTTTAGCAGAAACTTTGCTAAGTTCTAGTAAAAGAGGATGAAATTCAAGAGTAGCGTCGAGGTTTATCGGAGTCACGTTACTAGAGTAAACCTTGATGTCATGCTTCCGGTCAGTAAAGTAAACCATGACGTCACTTCCGATGACTAGAGTAAACCTTGACTTTACTTCCGGTTGAGAGAGTAAACCTTGATGTCATGATCTCACATGACTTCCGGTCACTACAGTAATCCTTGGCACCACTTCTGGTTTACAGAGTAAACCATGACGTGTGGACATCACGTGACTTCCGGTCAGTAGAGTAAACTTTGACGTCACTTCCGGTCAACTGCTAGGGGCTAAACTTCCCTAGTTTCTAGGGGGTTGGGAGGTAGCTAAAGGTGCATTTTACACCGCCATCCAGGAGAGCTGGTGGGACGTAGCAAAAAACACATTCCAGATGAGGTTCTACCAGGTATATCCATCCCTATATCGCAAAACCATATTACTGCCGCTTGCGTTTCTTGGTTTTAAAGTATGTTTATTGCACACATAATTTCTTTCTTGTTAAACAGGTTTTCTCTTGAGCTGCGTCATTTTCCACTTTAGTTGATTGTTGTCACACATTTTTAATAGTCTGGTTGCCGGTAGTGCATTGTCCAACTTCTTTCCGGGTCGTGGAATTTGCTCTTGCGGATGCACATTAGTACATTTATCTCCTATTTAACACACTTACACCCATTTACACATGGAATCGCTTCAGAATGGCTTCATCTTCGTCTGTTCAATTAGCGTACCCCCATGTTGCAATGGCGACCCGTAGAGGCGTCACCAACTGATCAAGTGTTCCTCCTGGAATTTGCACAAAAGTTGTAAGTAGAAATCGCTGGTAAAGTGTGTTTGATTTGGAGAAAAAAATAATTATCCAGTTTAGCTATTGCTGTGGCATATGTTGGGTCTGAGTCTTCTAGAATCGCATATATTTCATGCACTTTAACTCCAGCTACACAGAACAGTTTGGCACACTTTTGCACATCTGGCATTTCACCCAATGAGTTTAAAATGCCCATTGACTCTACGACACTTTCGATCTTTTGTTAGGTTCTTGGTCATCCGGTTCAAACTCTGTGATACAAATTTATTTTTGATACGTAGCCATCGCCAGATTGTCAGATCAGGTCTCCAGAAATACTTAAAAGTATGCTACATCACTATTGAAAATCATGCACTAAGTGGCACTATTGAAAATTGTGCGAAAATACCATGCACCATCTAGCGGGAGTGATATTGTTATTCTTTATAGCTTGCTCCCAGGTGCACAAACACGTACCAAATTTTCACGTAATAATTTAGGAGGCTCGAGGATTGTTTGTTTCGTTAAAAGAAATGGTGTTGTGCATTACTTCGCTTGATGCAAGTAAGTACTAGATAGTGCTAGATGTTGCCAGATTCTGCAGACTTTCATTCACTTGAACTGTTTTGTCACGTTGATGGCCTTTCACTACAAGTAGCGCCACTAGACAAAAGCAACATTTTATTTTATTTATTAGTAAATATATTTACAATATGACCTTAATGCTGATACAACTGCACTTCAGAAAATGAGGTATAATTAAGATTCTAGTTTATAAGACTGGGCCGTAACACTACATCCAGTGGCGGATCTGAGGTTCCTGCAGGGCAGGGGACCCGGACCAACAAGGGCCCCGGCAAGACAGTGCCCAAAAAAATTGTTAATTAAAAAAACTTCACAGCAGTCCCCTCTCTAAACTTCTTCGGTTTTCTAGTCGTTACTCTTTTTAAATCATCGCTCACCTGCAAACTGCAGTTAACTGAAACCTGTCTCCATCTTATTTCACTCTCCTCTCTCTACCAACTGTCTAGGATGGTGCCAACTGACGTCACTAGAGTCTACTTTCGCAAGCCCACATCCAGATCGCAGTATTTATATCGGTGGGTGAATACAAGATGGCGGTGTATCGTTACTTGATACACTCCCCACTATAGAATTACTAATTTACAAGGGCCCGAAATGAAAACGTGGGGGGGGGGGGCGGTAACTCCCAGATCCGCCACTGACTACATATCAGTCATAACCAATAGTCTTGGTAATTTGGCAAAGGAAAAGGTCTACCAAAGACCATGACAAATTCTTCACTCGTGCAGCAATCTCCAGGTGTCAACAGTCCAAAATCTGTCAAAGAAGACTTCCTCATTGCAGAGGAGTTCTTGTTTCTACGTACAGTGGGAAACTTTCTGGCCCCTTTGATGCCGTTAGAACTGTGCAATAGCAGCTAACAAGAAAACTGTCACAGGATCTGTTACATCCACCAATTTTAGCTACTCTCAAGTTTGAAACTACCGACGTCAGTCCTGTAATAACGCCACTTCCTTACTCCCTAAAGAAGGGCGTTGGAGATTACATGGTGGACAACTACTGACTTAACAGAACTCCAAACACCACCTAAAGCTTTCTTGGATAGGAATAGACACAACTGTAAGACATGGACTCGGACTGGCCATGTATAGTTCCGTTGTGCTTTGACACACGTACCCTTTATCCGACACACTTTTGTGACCTTATACTCCGGTGTGGGGGGCGGGAAGGGGGGGGATTTTTTCCCTCCCTCGAAAAAAAATAAATTGCACCAATTTTCTGCTGGTGACTATTCCTTTCAGCTTCGTACAGGTATAAATCCTCTCCCCCTCGCTTGTGTTTTCAACCCCCTTATAAGTAAATCTACCACCTCACTCCCCCAACCAAGGGTAAAAATATTTTTTTTTAAATCAAGGAACACGTTAGTGGTCCGCCCACCAAGTTCAATAATTCTCACACTTCATTGTAACGTCTTTGTAAGAAAATCATTAACTCCTGCATTGTTGTTGCATGGCCACTAGCTTTGGTACTTTATCTGAAACCAGAGTTGTGCGTATTTCATGATGATGAGGATAAATACCTATGCGGTGAAACAGCTTGAAAATTGTTGGAAATGGGCAGTCTTTGTGCCCTGACAAGCAATAATTGTATTTCAATTAAGTGCACAAACTGTACCAAGGTGATAAAAATGCGTGAAGATCGTTGATTTCAGCTGACTACTGACTACTATATACTGACTAATTCCGCTCATATAAAATAAATTATGCAACAGATACGAATGAAATCTGGTATTCAGCACTCGTTTAACTCCAATACGTGCCTTTTAAGGTTTGACGTTTGGGGAGGCATTAACTAAATAGATTGCAATAGTTTGTAATGCTATTTTTCTGTATGCTGGGAAAACGCCACCGTTGATCAAAATAAGCATTACTCGTTAGTCGTTATTAGTGTTAACGAGTAACAGTGCAAACGGACTGCCATAAATAATCGGCAACACAACATTGTTGATAAAATGCACGCGCATGCATGCATGACTTCGGGCCACTAAGCTCTTAATATATCCGCAGTCCGCACTACTTATTGTTGATAGTTGAATGGAAATCAGCAAACGATGGTTGAATGGAAATCGGCAAATGCTGTAATTTATATGATTGAAGTCCTCACTCCAGCGAAACTAAAAAAAATTAATATCTCCGTTCGTATTCAATATTTTTCGACCAAACTTGGCCAGATAGGAGATAAATGGGCAGTGGCAACAATAAGACGCCACGCAAACAAAAAAACAAAAGAAGTGATATCTGAAACAAAACCCACAAGGGTGAAAGAACCCGCCAAGTTTCAGCCAATCAAAATAGTGATATCAGAGCCAAAAGGCTGCCACCAAGTTACTACATTAGTTGCCAAGCTAATCCCACCGACTATTACCTCACACGTTAAATCAAAAACTTGACCATTGCTACCGATAGTAGCAATGGTCAGGTTTTTGATTTAACCTTTGATCTAATACTCGGTGGGATTAGCTTGGTGACAGCCTTTTTGGCTCTGATATCGCAACTTTGATTGGCTGAAACTTGGCTGGTTCTTTCACCGTTGTGGGTTTTGTTTTAGTTCAGATAAACTAAAAGAAGGTGTTCTTTGAAATATAGGTGTTTTAAGTAATGCACTCCAAAGCAAGCAATGACGGTAGGACAAGATCAGGTCAAGATTAACATTTTCTCCCAGTCGCCACTGGCTGGTTAGCTACCTTTGACTAGTCACCAGTAGTGTATTTGCTTATCGCCGCAACACGATTTTGCAATTTTATTTACCTAGGCTGGCACCTATTGGTACAAAGAGATACGAGAATAGGGGATTTGGGCAAATGTTAATGTGAGCATCAAGGCAAAACAAGATAAATAAGGAGTCAATGCTGAAGCTTACTAGTTTAACAGTTCTCGACAGCAGTCTTGTATCCATTCTGGTGACTGGACCGATAGTTCATGGTCGTCAGATCACAAAAGTTAATCGCCATGTGGCGACCGGCCTTGATATAATAGCTCCACCCCACTTCCCCACTCACTGGACTTTGCTTTGGGAATTACAGTGCTCCCCCACATATTTCTGGTAAATCACGTGGTGCGTCTGTTATTCCTCTTAGTCATGTAGGTGCCCTACCCTACCCAGTCTGACTGGACTAGTGTTTTTTTTCGGCACGTGGCAAAGATCACAGAATACTGTGCAAGATTGACTGTTGGTAACATAAATTTGTTATATTGAATATGTAAAAAAAAAACGGATGCTATACGCAATAATTGTTCCTGAGTGAGCTGCGTTCATATTTTTTGTTGTTGCAAATTTCAAGTTTACGGTCCACAAAAGATTCGTTATGTTTTGCTGATAAAAGTAGTAAATCCAATATGATAGCCACTGGTGGAAAACCATTATTTAAAACTTATATTTAATAAAGTTCCTTGTTAAGTTACTTTTCATTTGATATAAATCTTCAGTGAATCGGTTCCCATACCGGATTAAATGTGCTCGTTTTACTGATTAAAAAAGGTAAGGATGTGCAGCTTTCCATACTTTAGAGATTTTTCTAGACTTTCGATAAGTTGTTTAGGATACTTTTTCTGAGACGATTCCAAAAGTAATCATTCCCGTTACAATTTATTTATGGTTTATCTTTTTTTGCCATAAAAAGGCTACCTTCTTTAGCTGTCTCTTAAAGCTGTCCATTGGATAAGGTAGTTGTCCACCATTTTGGAATTCCTCTAACAGCAACTAAATGTTGCCTTATTTAGTCTGAATTTAGGCTGGCTGAGTTTGAAGCTAAGTCCCTTCGTCCATGTAATGGAACTTAAAGGTTAGTGTTCACCTGTGTACAACCTTAAATATGTCATGACACCGTCGTTATTCATTACAGTTTACTCCCAGAACCTCGAGGACATAACAATAATTAGGTTCGTTTCTTTGAAAAAAAAAACTTGGTGCATTCCTTCGCTTGCTGCAAGCATCGGGTAGTAACTCGTACTGTTGCAGTGCAACTGTACAAAGGGGACACTATCAGTCTATCACTTAGGTAAGGTGATTGCTTTGATACATCCACTTAACATTGTTCGAGCAACAACAAATCGCCCGTTGTTGTAGCCGTGCTGATGGCATCATCATAACTTGTTGTGGTCTTGCTATCCGCAGCTTTCTTTCCTGCTTGTACTCCCAAGTTAGCAGCCACTAGACTATGTGATGCCAGGTGCTGATGACTCACAATCATGCAGCAGTACGGTTGCACATCATTTGTTGCTTTGGGTATAAACAAGCGCCTCCCATAAAGAAGTGAGGTAATTACTCCAAGCTTAGCAATTGCTAGATGGTGCTAGATTCTGTAGATTCCATTATTCATTTCAAGTGAAAAGTGCTTATCTCCAACTGTAATTATCGGGTTCCGTGAATATTATAATGATTGCGATGTACCATCTGCAATTCTTTTACTGTTGGTGGTGGCAGAAAGATTAAGGAGGTTGAATACTTAAAGATACAGTGCTTTTCAAAGAGTAGTCAGTCTGAGATTACACGATTTTATTATAAAGCACGAGATACACACATTTAAGGCTAAAAGTAAAATTGTTAATGTCCTACAAACAAAACAAAAATTCGTGTCTAGAATTTCTTTCATGGAATTCTATTTTAGAGAACAGCTACGATGATAACTTGACTCTTTAACTAACGAAGAACACTTGGACCATGCAATTGATGTTCTTTGGTGATCTTGTGTGATGCTGGTTTCTGCCTCAAGCAACTTATTCGTGATCTAGAAAAAAATTTGTTAACAAAAATTAATTGGTAACTTGGGATGTTAGCTGTTGCAACAATAATGGCTGATTCACATCAACTATTAGCCACATCATAGTAGGATACTATCAAAATAAAAACAGGCAGCTGTGTGTAAATTACTAATCACATTATCTTATCATACTAAAATCGACATTGTGATTTAATCGTTGTGATTCAAAACTACCAATTGACTACATCTACAAATACATAGTTTGAGCTATTAGAGGAATATTAAACCCTTATTTTTTCAATTTGTTTAATGTTAGCTAAACACTAAACCCTAGTTTTTCCAATATTTTTTTAGTGTTAGCTAACTACTAAACCCTACTTTTTCCAACTTTTTAATGTTAGCTAAATACTAAACCCTTATTTTTCCAATTTTTTTAATGTTAGTTACGATCTTAAAAATCCTTTGAAGACTTAGAAAGTCTCGTTTGCCTTGATAGTTACATCAAAATAAATAAAAACTACTTCTTTTAAGTCGCTTGTTCCTACGAGAAGCAGAGAAAGCTCGCGTCATGCAGGGTTGTGATGTCATCTTTCTTCAAGGCAGTTAGGGTGTGGTCATACCCTTCTGGCTGTGCTGCACGAGACCCACGTGACGCTGATTTGTTTCTGGGACTTGCACAGGCAACGCAGACAGATGTGGAATGTGGGAAGAAAGATGACGTCACATCACATGATTCAAATGGGATTTTTCTCCAGCCATTGGGACCTAAGCATGTACCATCTGCTTAAAGCAGGTGTTTGATGCATTTAGTTGCGTATTTTTTTCATATTGTGACCTTGTTCCCAAATTTTAGGCTAAGCCAAACCCTGGGAGAGCAGCAGCAAACGTTTTCTCCTTAGGGGACCTTAGCATGTTTTTGTTTGCTGTCAATCAGACCCTGCTTATTCTGATTAAAGTTGCACTTTGTCTGTACCGTGACCTTTGACCCCCTTGTTATAATATACCCACGGAAGCAAACCTATTTACGCTGCCTTTTGCACTTATATGTCAGACTGCCTGAGTGGGGAATCAAGCCCATGACCTTTGAAATCAAAAGACGATGTCCTACAGCTGACCCATACTGACACGGCCAAAAGGAAACGTCCACAGGCAGCATTAATTAACACGCACACATATACATAAATATGGACACTTTTCATATTTACACGCCATACACCAGTGAAACCAAAAGGAACACACAAAAAAGCGTGAAAAATGGATTAAACAGGACGCCAAGCCAATGGGCTCTTGATGGATTAAATAAATACGGATGCAAACCTATTTACATTGCCTTTTTGACTTATATTGTCAGACTGACTGCCTGAGCAGGGAGTCGAACCCACGATCTGTGAAATCGCTAAACCATACTGACAAAGGCCAAAAGGAAACGTCCATAGGCAGTATTTTACATGCTCACGTACACATGCTGCCTACGGACGTTTCCTTTTGGCCGTGTCACAATGGCGCTGCTGTAGGACCCTTGTCCTTTGATTTCAAGGGTCGTGGGTTCGATTCTCCGCTCAGGCAGTCTGACATGTAAGTCCAAAAGGCAACGTAAAATAGGTTTGCATCCATATTTATTTAACCCATCTAGAGCCCATTGTCTTTCCGTCCTGTTTGTAATATACCCCACAACCTAGGAGAGTAACAACAGGCATTTTCTCACTCAAGGGCCCTCCATGTGCACATTTTTACTTGCTGAGTGACAACCAAGCTAGGTCCAACGAAATTTTGTAGTAGCCTATTGGCTCCTCTACTAGGATAGTTGGGGAGTGAGGCTGCTGGAATCGTATTAAGAAAAGATACCAATCATCTCGTAAGTTGAACGAGGGTGCACGCATATCCCATCGAGGTCTAGCATGACAGCGGAAACGACTAGTTTTTAAGATGGCGAAAATCTGAGTGGGGGGAAACACTATTCTCGAAATCTTTTGTTCTTTTCATTGTAGCTCTTCTACTTTTCAGTATTTACAGCATTCCGATAGTAGTAAAATTCACTATTTACAATCTAACCCTCAGCATGGTTGTAAAGCAGGTATTAAAACTGATGATTTTTACTATGAATCAACAACCTAATTAGACAAAGCATAATGGTTCAGTTAAGCGTCATCCATGATTTACACTCAACTTTGATGAAGGACACCATGGCTTTTGAATTTCTGCTACCTCCATCCAGTTGATGTTCTGTGTCTTTAAAAATATATCCGTAAGTCCTAACAGAGTAAAAAAGATGTTTCTCAGACACTCCTGCATCTCGTAATTTTTTCGGCTTTCTGACAAACTTTCAGCAAAGTTGCACCATTTTCTTTATTTTACTGTTTAAATTGTCTCGTCAAGAACTTCCCATTGGACCAAAAGCTAATCGTATTAAATTAGAGCATTAAAGTTACTTAATAAACTAATTAGCATGTGGTTACATGAAACTACACATAAATAAAAAAAAAATAGAAAAACAAAACTTCATCCCTTGTAGATTACTAGTGCCCGAAAAACGAAAATTTTAACCCCGATTAAAATTAGTTTTTACTATCCTAAAATACTTACCTTCATTATGTGCTAAATCGTTTCGATTTGCTCATTTAATTGCCCGGAATTAAATTGAAACTCCTGTTTACTGTTTCAATCCGTATTATGGTGAGTTTAGCTCTCCGCCGCTAGGAGCGCTGGTGCTGCGCCTTATATCATACTGATATAGCGCTTGCCTGCTCACTTTTGTTTTGGCCCATGTTCCAGTCCGGAAGCAACGGGTTCTGCGATAGCGGGGAGGAAGGGTGGGTTCTAATGAAGGTAAGTATTTTAGGATAGAAAAACTAATTTTAATCGGGGTTAAAATTTTCGTTTCTTACTATCTGCAAAATACTAACCTTCATTATGTGCTGACTTTGTCCAACTGGTCGGAGGGACAGCACGAACCCGGCTAAACTCAAATTTTTTTACGAATTCAACCAATTGTGCAAGTTATTTTTACATTCCATTAAACTTATTTATCAAGAATAATGAGAAAATTTTCACCTTGTCACTGAAGGCGAGGCTTTTCCCTTTTCGGATACACAGTCTGTCACTTGTTTTACTTTGCATTTGCGAGCAAGTGATAGTTCATTAAAATGCGCACGTTTTCCTGTGTCATTTTGAACTGTGACTGAATACACTGGAGTGTTCCATGTTCACCTGATGAACACTTTTCTCCTGTGTGCGAAAGTTTAGCATTGCACATGGTATACACCACACCGTAGTGCTGTGACCGCCGATTATAAAGTTCATGGTGCTGAACTCTCCACTGTGTCAGTTTTCTCCACAGTGGCACGGTGTGAATTGCCCTAAAATTTGCGAAGCACAGATTCACTTGTTGGTTATGCGGCCGACCATAGTGGTCTTGAATTACCACTGTGAAAGCCTTTCTCAAGAGCGTTCAATATGTTTGGCCATGTAAACGGCCAACATGCTCCCTGTGACGATGAGTTTCCTCAGGGACAGTTCATCTCTCGAAACACTAGTATTGCGCAATAAAGAAAGATAAAGACGTTCCGGTAATTCCAAGAACCTGCCCCTACAGTCGCTTCAAGAAGAAGCTCTGATCCATCGGCCCAAGACGCAGCCAGAGCAAGGAGCTTATGAGCCCCAATTTTACTTGGCAGGCTCTTTTATTCCTTCGCAGATCCATCGTCCAAGCTTCCTCGTATTATGGAAGGCGGTTTCACGTTATCAGATTAGATCTTTCAGTAGGAAAAGTGAAGGAGGTCTAACTTGAATTCCACCTGTCGAGTGCGAAGTTATGGAAACACCGTCTCATCAA
Organism: Lithobius niger; assembly: GCA_023313725.1. Taxonomy (NCBI): domain Eukaryota; kingdom Metazoa; phylum Arthropoda; class Chilopoda; order Lithobiomorpha; family Lithobiidae; genus Lithobius; species Lithobius niger. The sequence continues at coordinate 27,650 of JAHWFP010008031.1, read as the reverse complement.
GATAAAGCCATAGAACTCGAATGGAAATTGCGACCTCTCTCTCATCTCGATCGACAAAGGGTAGTGCACATGGTTGGTTTGGGAACCACGTTAGGCTTCTGGTTTATAGCTCTGAAATCAGCTGGAAAGTTAAAATGACAGAGGACCAGCCTCGAGCCAACCTGATGTAATTGTATTCCTTGAGAACGCCACCAACTCATTTCGCTTGGCGGCGGGAGCTAGAGCCACGAGAAAACTGTTTTCAAAGACAGTTGAAAAAGAAATGTCGAGTGAAGGGAGTTAAAATAAGCTTTTTTTTTTTTTTTTTTTAGGCCTGAAAAACCGAAGGCATTTTCCATATGGGGAAAAGTTGTTTAGTTTATGGTCATGAGTTTACGAATGCCAGAATGAATCCTGAAATCATAAAGCTGACGATGTTCAAGAAACGACAAAAAGAACGTTTCCGAAGTGTTCGTTGGATCGAACTGGTGATATGTGCACCGAGAATCCAAATTTCTCATCATGTTACCGAGTAAGGGGTTGTTGACAGCCGGTGACCGCAGAGAATACGCTCGACGACTTCATTCGCAAAAACTGACAGAGTGAATGTTGGCCGTCCTAATCTCCACCCGTGAAGATGAAGAATATCAAAGAACGGGTGGGTCGTCTTTTCGACGTGATGCACTAGAATGAACCTGGACACTGGAAGAGGAATTGGACCTTCCTCCATAAGTTCCAAGATAATGATGTACCCTGGCGCCGCAGGCTACAGAGGTGCGAATAGGATGAATACTCCCTTGGATGGGCAGATCATGGTGTGTCACATGAAGAAGGGACAACAGAGGAAATGCATATGCATCAATTCCCGTCCAAGACATTGACCGAGCATCTGCCGACCAGACCCTCGAGTTGGGATAGGGGGATACAAAATTCGAAAGTTGAGAGTAGAAACCTGTGGCCAAAAGGTCGACATGGGCTTTTTCCACAATTGGAATCAGGCTCGACATATGTTCAGGCTCAATTTCCATTCATCGTCGGAATAGGGCGTTGTCCGGACAATCGTTGACAGCGACGTGTCGCGTTGTAGCCTGAGGCGGAGATGTTCGTAGGTCTCCAAGAGCTTCTTGGTTTCAGTCAAATTGATGCTGAAAGAGTTCCACCTGCACCCTCCACCTCGGATACTGCTTTTGCATACACAAACATGACAGTCTGGTCTTCCCTTTGCAGAGGCTGTTTCAGGCCAGAACCGAGAAAAAAGCTCGCAGTTTGAGTTCGTTGATATGCAAAACCTGCACCTCTGCAGTCCAGTTTCCGGATGACCGGAGACCTTCGAAACGGGCTCCTCTGCCCATGTTTAAAGGGTCCGTGAAGAGAAGTTCTCCAGCTGTGGACTCGTGAATCGGAACTGCTGCATGAAGGTTCGACGGATTCAATCACCCTTGAATTGATATCACCAGAAGGTTGGAAAGTGGGATGATGTAATACTGTAAGGTTCAAAGACCCCATTTCAAAATGCAAAATCGGAGTATTGGCATCGCTTCATACAGGTCAAGTGGTTCCAAAATTGCCCAGAGTCTATCAGACCGATGTGGAACGCAAGATTCAGGGCTGTGGTCTCATGAAACTGAAAAATTCTTCCAAGGTTTCATGGCAGCTTCACTTCCGTTCCTGGGAGGGGTGAACTGCGAATGATGCTGTGTCGAAGAACGCCCCAAGAAGACGATATTCCCCGAAGGGATGAGTCGAGACCTAAGAAGGTTGACACTGAGACCAAGGCAATGGAAAGGGCGAAGGTATTCGTCTCTTGTTGAAACACTCGCTGATTTGACTGTTTCCGTAGAAGCAAGCCGCCCAGGTGTGCATGAGAGCGAAATCGTGACCCATGAAGGCGAGCCAGAACTGTACGAAGGAGGACTGGAAAACGTGTGGCGCTATTGCAAGCCTAAAAGGAAGTCCGATGTATTGGTAGGATCTTCCCCCTGTGTACAGACGAAAGAAGTTGTGCATGGAGTGGCGTAAAGGAACCTGCAGATTGGCATCTTCCAAATCTATGGAAACTGAAATCTTCCTGAGAAGAGCCTCTGAAAACGATAGAATCGTTTCCATGTTGAAATGTACCTTTTGGAGGTGGCCATACAGCTTCCCCAGTTGAGGAAGAGCCCATTGCCTCCTCCCTTTTTCCCCGACCACCCTTGCAGGACTTCAGAATCCTGAGGTGTTCGGTGAGCACTCCACTACTGCACCTTAATGGAGCAGAATCTGTACTTTGTTTTCCAGTGTCAGGTCGAATGGAATCGCGGTGGCTCAACCTAGTGGCTCGGATGATGTTGTCGAAAGGATAGAAAGGATGCACAGCAACCATTTTATACAACACAGAGAGTGAAGGCATCCTCTGTGAACTACTTCCAGATTGCGAAGTGTCGTCACATCCTTCACCCAACTGTCAGTGAAGAGGGGGAAGATGGGAGAGTTTCATGTCAAATAGCGAGAACGTCAGCCTCTGCCTCTGAAACCTCTTCCACGAACAATCCCTTGCCCCTGCCATGAAATGTGAAGGGGCGAGCGTGAGTAGCTCCTTTCTGGAGAGGCTGCCCTTTAAGATTCTTCTGGTAATTTGCTCCCGAACTGAGGGTTCAGAGAAAAATAGACGGAGAGTTGTTGATGGTGTTGAACTTCGTCGTTGGTGGCAAAGGCGTAGGAGCCGGAGAAAGCTTAGCTTTCTCCTGAAGTTCCGGTGCGAGCGTGAAGAAATGGCCACCGAAACGTTCCCTGGACTTGAGGATTGGAAGAAGGCAAAGTTGACCAAGCACGGCGACAGCAGACTGAAGGACAGTCACAACGTCTGACAACCAGGTAATCTGGCACTCCAAGCCAAGTTGTCCTCCTGAAAAGACGATGCTGGCAAAGTTTGATTCTTGAAATCTTGAATCAGAGGATGTTTAGCAAGTTCAGGGTTTCCTTTAACCAGCGCCTGAACGGCAACAGCAGAAGAAGAGAAAGAAAATTCCACATGCAAGCTGGCACGAGACGCCCAACGAAGAACAGACTCGTCCCCTTCAAAAGCAGCAGAAGGAACAAAAATGAAAGCAGAGTCCAAAGAGTTTGAATAGAGTTCCAAAGGTTGAGATGGAGTTATAAACTCGGCATCCCCGAAAGTGTCGTGGAGACTTAAAGAGAGCACCCCTTTACCGGATGAGCAAAACACGTTTTCCTCTGTGCAAGGACCGAGGAAGGAAATGGCGTCGAGACCGCAAACGCATTAACGTCCTTTCGAATAAGATTCTCTTGATCGAGCAGTTGCCTAAAAGCCACCTTCAGACAGTGGAATGTTGGAGGAAAAATAAGAAACATCACTTGTGTAAAAAAGCAGCTCAGCCGGAGGATTGAGTGGATCCTCTTCCGAAGGAATAAAACCTTGCAAAAGTGAAAGTCCAGAACGTTGCAGTAGAGAGCTGCCGAAAAAATCTCCCAAGGGACAAATCGGGGCTGATTAAAATATCAGTGTTAGCTGGCTGGCGAGTTGGGGATATCGCACTGTCCAACTCACTACGTGCCGTCAGCAGAATTGACAGAATCGTCAAAATTATTAACATTTTTTTTTTGAAGGAGTTATTCGCAAGAATCACTTTGTGACACTTGGGGGAACCAGAATGAGAGGAAAGAACACTGCAGTGCAACCTCAGCTATGCAGAGTATGAATTCCAAAATTCACCATAATTCCTTGCTTGCAGTGCCTGAACAAATGTTTAGAAGGAACTGGCAAAATGGAATTACTTCTGGAAGTAGTGATAGGAGAGAGAAATGGGGCTGGCGCACAAAGCATGGCTGATAACCCTTGCATTACTGGCGACATTCGTTAGACTGAACAAACTACGAGACAGTTTGGCCTAAGGCCCAATTAGGTGGAGAAGTGTGGAGAACTCCGGAGAAGTGTGGAGAACTCCGGAGAAGTATGGAGAACTCCGGAGAAGTATGGATAACTCCGGAGAAGTATGAACCATAACTATCACTGTTCGATAAAGTGGCGAAGTGATGCACTAAAGTAGAGTTCGTTTTGACTTTTTTTTTTTTTGATTCTATCAAGCCTGGCGAAGAGCAAACTTTTTCACCTGAGCTTTGTGAGTTTTTTGAGAGAACAGTTCGTTAAGAATGATTCGAATGGCGAACGGATAAGTAACGTTTTCACTCGAAGGCTTTTTCTTATCACTGGCTTTGCCAACGAGTTTAATTCTTTCTGTAGCCGAATTCTCTGTCCTATCAGCATAGAATGAGGGTCAGTGTGCTTTCCACTATTTTTTGTGACATATTTCTCCTTCTTTATGACCTTTTCTCGGTCAGAAGGATTTTTTGAGTTTGAGCCTACATCACTATTTGCGTTTTTCTGCTTGAGTGATTCGGCATTTTATGTCGCATTTATTAAAAAATTACGTTTCCACAGCGACAATCAAGCTCTGTCCCAAGAACTCCGGTCCGGTCGTGTCCGTTTGTTCTGGGACAGTCACAAAAGACCCATTAAGAACGTTACACATACTCACATTTTCCTTTTAAAACGTCGATAGACATCGGTTTTATTTACCCTACAAATTCATGAATTTATGTACGGAAACATGACCACTGACGCCTGTGAACCGAGTTGCCCAGCGTTCGCAAATGGTGAATAGTTAACCACAACGTCGGTAGATGGCAGCACTGTCGGGGTAGCAGTTGCAACATCGCTGGAATTAGCGATCACACAATGAGCTTCCAAACTCTCAATTCCTAACTGCCCCGCAAAAATAAAATTTTTTTTTTCAAAAACTCATTTCCAAAGCATCGAATCGAAAATCCGTGCAACGAGAAAATGCATCGATTAAAATAGTCACGTTTGCCCAAGAGGCGTTTCGCACCACAGAGACAGAGTTCAAGATTGCCTGGGAAAAATGCCCCTCACCTCCGGACAGAGAAGAATCCGTTGGCAAGAACAAGAACGCAGCCTAAACCAGCAACAAAAGCTGGCTTGTAGTCGAATTAGGGTTAACGCAGTGTTGGGCGCGGTTGTGCAATGGTTTTCACGGAGAGGAAACGATCGGAGCCGTGACATCGGTGCAAAATAAGGGTTTGAGCCGTCGATCAAGTGGGTTGGCTACCGAAGCGGAGGAAACTTCAGTGAACTGTGTAAAATTCCCATGGATCGAGCCGAAAGCCACACGCCCGAAGCAAACAGTTCAACGTTGCTGCCCCATGAAGTTAACAAAATTTCACATTTAAATCCGACGAATTACATTTATCTACACGCGTAAAATCAAAAGGAGTTTACAGGCAGGTGCATTTTAGAAAACTTTAAGCCGGAGGCTAAATGCAAGTCAACTTGCTTTTCCATGATGCAACCTGGCGAAGTGTGGAGAAGTATCCACCATAAAAGAAAGAGCGGCGTGCGTCCTTCCCGACGCATGCCCGAAACAAAAGTGAGCAGGCAAGCGCTATATCAGTATGATATAAGGCGCAGCACCAGCGCTCCTAGCGGCGGAGAGCTAAACTCACCATAATACGGATTGAAACAGTAAACAGGAGTTTAAATTTAATTCCGGGCAATTAAATGAGCAAATCGAAACGATTTAGCACATAATGAAGGTTAGTATTTTGCAGATAGTAAGAAACAGTTTTGACTTTGCCGAGCCGAACGTATGGTAACGAATTTCGCAGCCTTTATGTTTGGATTGGAGATAAAAACTGCTAGCTCCATTCTCACGTTTGATCAGTAAGAATTAACAAAGCATAGTGAATATAAACAACAACGAAAAAAACGGCCTTTTTT